>JAQQSK010016982.1:0-10264 GCA_028658325.1 Potorous gilbertii | reverse complement strand
ACAAATGGGGAGAAAATTTTGGAACCCAAAATCTTGTGAAAATGAATGTAAAAAGTTAAATAAATTTATTTAAAAAAAAAAGATTTTTGAGTTATAATTTCCCCCTCCCTTTATCCTTCTCCCCAAGATAGCATGTAATTTGATACAGGTTTCATCTGTAGTATTGAATATATTTCCACAATAGTCAGATTGTGAAAGAAGAATTAGAAGAAATGGAAAAGAAGGGACACAAGAAACAAAAAAGAGAAAAGAGTTATGTTTTGTTTTTCCCAATCTGTATTCATACAGAAGAATATACAGTTCTTTCTCTGGATGTGGATAATATTTTCCATCATAGGTCTTTTGGAATTGTCTGGGATCACTTTATTGCTGAGAAGAGAGGCCTGTCAAAGTCAGTCATTGTACAATGTGGCTATTACTGTGTACAATATTCTCCTGTTCTATGCTTACTTAACTCAGCATCAATTCAAGTAAGTCCATGTTTTCTGAAATCTGCCTGCTCATCACTGCTTATAGAACAATAGATTCCATTGCATTCATATACTAGAACTTCTTCAGCCATTCCCCAATTGATGGACATTCCTTCAATTTTTAGTTTATTGCCACGACAAAAAGGGCTACTATTAGCAATTTTTGTACATGTAGGTGCTTTTCCCATTTTTATGATCTCTTTGGTATACAGACCTAGAGGCGATATTGCTGGATCAAAGGGGATGAACAGTTTTCAACCCTTTGGGTATACTTCCAAATTGCTCTCCAAAATGGTTGGATCAGTTCACAACACCAGCAATAATGCATTAGTGTTTTATTTTTCCCACATCTTCTCCAACATTTATCATATTCTTGTTTTCTCACATTAGACAATTTGATAGGTGTGTGGTGATATCTCACAGTTGTTTTAATTTGCATTTCTCTAATGAATAATGGTTTAGAGGATTTTTTATATGAGTATAAATACCTTTAATTTCTTCTTCTCAAAACTTCCTGTTTATATCCTTTGAACATTTATCAGTTGGGAAATGACTTGTATTCTTATAAATTTGACTCATTTCTCTATATAGTTTAGAATTGTCTTTTATTAGAAGCTGGCTATAAAATTGTTTCCCGGCTTTCTGCTTCCCTACTAACCTTGGTTGCATTGGCTTTGTTTGTACAAAAAAAAAATTAGCTGGATGTAATCAAAATTATCCATTTTGCATATTATAATGTTCTCCATCTCTTGTTTATTCATAATTTCTTCCCCTTTTCATAGATCTGACGAGTAAACCATTCTTTGTTCTTCTCATGTGATTAGGGCTTCATCCTTTATGAATAAATCATGTATCCACTTGAAGTTTATCTGGTATAAGGTTTAAGATGTCAATCTGTGCCTAATTTCTGTCATACTATTTTCAATTTTTCTGGAAGCTTTTGTCAGATAATGAGCTCTTAGTCCAGAAGATGGAGTGTTTGGGTTTAGTAAGCAGTAGATTGCTATGGTCATTCACCTCCATGTCTTGTGCACCTAAATTACTCCACTTATCCACCACTCTATTTATTAACCAATACCAAATCGTTTTGATAATTTCAGTTTTATAATGTAGTTTGAGATCTGGTATGACTAGGCCACCTTTCTTTATATTTCTTTTCATTAATTCCCTCAATATTCTGGACTCTTGTTCCTCCAGATGAATTTTATTATTCTTTTAATTAAAAAATAATTTTTGTTAGTTTGATTGGTATGGCACTGTAATAAGTAAATCAATTAGGTAGAGTTCTCATTTTTATTACATTAGCTCAGCCAACCTATGAGCAACTGATATTTTTCTCATTCTTTAGAACTGGCTTTATTAGTGTGAAAAATATTTTTATGTGTATTCATATAGATGCTGCATTTGTTTCGGCAGGTGGACTCCCAAATATTTTGTATTATCTACAGTTATTTTAAATGGAATTTTCTTTCTGTCTCTTGCTATTTGGTTTTATTAGTAACATATAGAAATGCTAATGATTTATATGGATTTATTTTATATCCTGCAACTTTGCTATAGTTAATTATTTCAAAGAAACTTTTAGTTGATTATCTAAGATTCTTTAATTATACCATTATATATAATAACCCACAGGCACTCAAGGTCAGTGAGAGGGTCTTTTCAGCTGGCTCCGTGTGGCGGCCCTGCCCCCACCTGAGCAGCTGAACTTAATCTCACACAGCAGCATCGGCATTGGTGGAAAAGTCAAGGTTTTAATAGTAAATTTGATTTTATGATTGCCATTTCATTAGGAACTAAAACATGTATAGAAAGACATGTAAGCCACTTAAGACTCTAAAATTAAGCTATTAGGCCTAGGATTTTAGACCAACAACAATAAGTTAGGGTCCTTTAATTCTTAGTAATACTGTAGAGACAATTAGGTCAAGAGCTCGTGAAGTTAGCAACATAAATATTATTTGTGTCTCAGTTGGTTAATGTTTTTAAAAAAATACTTTTGTGGACCATATTGTAAATGCTTTAAAAAGAAATAACACCTGAACAAAAGTTTGAATTTCTTTATCTGTTATAAACTGTGTTAAAAATGAATAATAAAAAAAGTTCTGAACTAGTGGTTTAAAATTAATAATTATTAAGAGTGGTACCTTATTTGTGCAAATATAAAATATTTTATGTTGATTTCCACATCCCTACCAATACATCTCCTTTTGAATACACAACAGTTACTCAATCAATCCATCATGCATTTACTTGTATGCATGTGATCATGACTAGACAATTGGTTAAGAAAAAGAAATTATAAGGGATAACTTAGCAAACATTGTGCTTGAAATCAGAAAATTTCTGTCCAAGTATAGAATTTGGTGACTTAGTAGCCTTGTGACCTAGAACCTGGACATTCTTCTTCAGTAAAATCATGAAATAGATATTTGAATGACATACCTAACATGATTGTTATAGGAATTAAATGAAATAGAGTTTTGTTAGTTTTAAAGTGATCATAAATTTAAAGGTGGATGGGAAATTTTACAGATGAGGAAACTGATGTACACAGAGATTAAATGACTTGCTAAGTATCTAAAGTCATATTTGAACTTTTGTCTTCCTGAGTCCAAGCCCAGTTTTTTAATCATGACTCTGATACTCCAAAAGTGCCTATACTTTACACATACATATATAATACATATATACATGCATACACATGCACACATATACATGTGTATATGTATGCCTGTTTATGTATTTATCTGTGCATATGTATATATAGATATAGATATGCAAAAACTATCATGATATCTCCATCATAACAGTCTCCCTCCAATTCCTCAGTATGGCTTTCAGTTAACCTTAGTTTCTTTAAGGTTATGCCAGCAGAACAGAAGTTCTTTCAAATCCTTTCAAGCTGAAAAGGCTTCCAATGGCTTAAAGATGGATTGTGTATGGGTCATTAGAGGACTAGCTTAATGAAGGAGAGAGAGTTATCACAGGTTACCACAGAGCAATGATTTTTTCTATTACAGCAACTCTGAAGACCATTTGCTAAGTCATTGAAGAGATGTTTTTTGGAGAGGAAACTGAACTAACGACAATTCAGATACTTCAAGTATGTAAGTTTCATTTTAGGTATTTCTTGATATCTTACATATTTCATGCAAATAAATAAAGATAAAATTGGATAGCTGTCTGGCATTTATGTCACAGAAACATTCTTGAAAAAAGTCAAGTATATCTCAAGTATGGTTTTCTCATTTCTTTTCACATAGGTAAAACCTTGTAACATTAGTATCTGATACCTTTTGAAGGGTAATGATAAACTCTTCCATACAGATGCTCAGGTTCACATACCATCGAATATAAATGTTTATTACTTTATAGTCAAAAGCAAAGAAAAATACATACACAAACCTAAAAATAATGAAGAAACTGTATTCTCCTTTCCTATTGATACTCTGCCTCTGCATTCTCAGATGCCTTTCCAATTCACATGAAGTATGTTAGATGGAGTCCCTCCAAAAAATTAAAGAACATAGTGTTTTGTAGAGTGTCAAATGGTATTCCATCTTTCTTTGGAACCTCTGTCTTCCTATAGTGACTCTAAAATCCTCAGTGGCTCCATACCTATCAGGAGAAAGAACTACCAGATGGCTAGAGTCAGAAAACCTCCCTTCTTCTAGGGAGCCAATCCTTTCTAACAACCTAATCAGTACACTTGATTCATAGTCCTGTTGTGAAGCAGCTGGGTGGTACAGTGGATGGAGCACCCAGCTTGGACTGGCCTGGAAATCCAGCCGCAGATACAAGCTGTATAGTAGAGTTCACATGAGCGAACAGCAACTTGAGTAAGGACCCAACAAGAAGTAAATTCAAAATTTATTCCTTCTCAGTGAAACCCTGTGTTTTACTGCTTCTTCATCAATCCCTCTTTCTATTTCTACACCAAAGTTTCCCTGCTCTGGCTCCTTTTCACTTTAGTCTTTCTTTCTGCCTCGGCATCATTATTTTGTTTTATTGCCACTGTTGTTCTCCTTGGCTTGGCTTCACTGTTCCATTTTCTCACTGTGTTGCTTTTCATCAGGAGATGGTGCCTGCTCTTGAACAATTGAACTGTGGAAGGATTGTACTGCAGCGTAATCAGTGTTACAGTTATGAGAAAAGAAACCCACAAAGAAGTGGTTTTAAAAAAAAATGCAGGCTTCAAGAAATTTAAAAGTAACCCACAAGGAAATTACATGGTGGGGTTTTGGAGGAGTGGTCCTTACATACTCCTTGCCTAAAGGACACACAGCTGGATTTCAGATCAAACCATGAGAGAATGAAACCAAATAAAATTACCCTAGACCTAATTCATAATTTCCAGGGGTGAGAGGTGATGGAGGTGTGAGGAATTATATAATAGAATCCTGTCCCACAATGCTTACCTCCTTATTTATTTCCCAATAGAAATGACTTTTAATGAGATTCTAATTTCAAGTTTCCAAGAACCTAGAGTAATGCTTGAAAGTTATTGCCAGGTTTTTTCAAGCAAACAAATGAGGAATAGTATATGGGAAGCGTAGGATAATTCCTTTACTATACTCAACAATAACAAGGCATTAATTGTTATGTGTGTATCTATACAGTTTGATAAATGTAGAGAAGACAAATAGGATTCAGAAAAAATATGTAATTAAATAGAACAGCATCTTGGAGGGAAGGATAAAAAGGAAAGTATTGTTAATATGGTACAACAGTCTGCTGAGTGATTTCATATCTATTTTATGTAGAACAAAATTTAATAACGATAATATTTTGCATGTTTCAATAATAACAGATATTTATTTAATATTTTAAGGATTATTAAGTATTACATTATTAAATATTACAATAATATTAAATATTAAATAAATACATGTTTTATCTCATTTGATCTTTATAACAACCTTGTGAAGCAGGTTTATCCCCCCTTTATATATCAGGAAACTGAGGTACAAAGAAGTAAAGAAAGTTTTTCAAGGTCACACATCAAAGGAATATATGAGACAGGATTGGAACTTAAGTCTTCCTGACTCAAAGTCCTGTGCCACTTCAATCTATTGAGTAATCGAACTTACTAAGGTTCTTTAGAATTGATTATACACTCCTTCTCTGCTGTCTTTCACATGATATAGATATATGTGTGTATGTATTCATACCTATATACATGTATACACACATTAGCATAGTCAATCATCTGTCTATTCATCTGTATGCATACACATATATAAACATATGTGTGTATATATACATACATGTATATGGGCATGTACATATATTTATGTGTAAAGGCATGTGTATGTGCTTATCTATATGGTATATATTATACAATGTATATCCTATAATATTATATATATATACATATAAATATATGTGTATATATGCATACATACACATTTTTCACTAAAAATATTATCCTTTCAAATCTGAATTTATTTTACATTTGAGAAAACTAAAATTCAAAGAGTTTAAGTGATCTGTCTCATATCACATAGCTAAGCACTCTTACAGAGTCAATGCTAATAGAATATTGTTAAATACACTTGGATTATGGCTGGAAGGTGTTAATTTAGGAGCCCTATTTATGGAGGAAAACTGCCTAATAAACTGATATTCAAAATTAGAATGGGTCGCTTTGATAGACAGCAGAAGCCCAAGGAGTGTTGGCAGAGAAATTTCTACTTGGGTAAGAAATTGGCACTTTGACCTCAGAGGTCCCTTCTAATAGTGAAATTCCTTGATTCTGTGGGCATTATGATCCCTGACCCAGTTTCTGAGCAAAGGCTCAGAACACAACACAGATTTTGTGGAAGAAATTAATATTTTGTATAAATACTAGACTAGATATTCTCTGGGGTCTTTTCCAAATTTTAGAATCCTATAACTATATGAATTCTCTAAAGGCATGGTAGTGTGTGTTTTAGAATCTCTGAAGATATTTGACAAAGAATCAAGGTCCACCTTCCTAGTATGATTTTGTTGTTGTAGGCTTAGAGACAGGAAGCTGAACTGAAAGATTATCCCTTTTTGAAACTTTTACATTGCTAATAAATAACCTATTTTTATTCATCACTGCCCAAGTGAGTTAATTTTAAGAAAGACAAATAGGACTTTTAAATTTCAACACACTTCCTATTCAGGGAGAGCAGTCTGTCAGTCATCTATCTTTTCTCAGCCTGCCAACCTTCTTTATTTCCATGCTGACTTACACACAACTTGGGAATTGTGAGTTTTGAAATGACCTCAATTTAACAATCTTGATGGGCTTTCAAAAATGCTATAATTGTGCATTATTTCCATCAAACTAAAATGAAACTTACTACCAATATATAAGAGCTACAGGATCTTGTACTGGCATAGTATTTGTTTACATAAAATAAATGTTCATGGACAATGAATTTTAAAATAAATGACAGTGGAGGAGCATTCTGCAGAGGGGTAAGTTTTGCTTCGGGGCAAATACTGTTCTAGCTGTATTCATTCCTTATGCTATCAGTACACTTAAATCCATCATAACAAATTTTAAATGAAATGTAATATGGTTTTCAAAATGGAGCAGCCATTTTAAGTGTGGGGGGAGTGAAAGTTGCTTCCTTGCATTCCCTCCCTTCACTTCTTTTCCCTCATCTTCCTTTTTCTTAATATTTTCTTTCCCTTTTCCTTCCTTCTTTCCTTCCCTTCTTCCCAACTTTCTCCCCTTCCTTCTCACTCTGGTTCTTCTCATTTCACCCTGAATTAGTACATACATGCTTTCCCAGGTTATACTAGTACCAGCCCTTTTTGTCATTTCTTATGGGGTAGTGATGTTCCTCTAATTCCCACAATATAATTTGTTCAACTACTCCCCAAAGGATGCCCTTTTTAATTTTCAATTCACTACCACCATCAATAGAGTTCCCATAAATATTTGTTTTTACACAGTGGTTTGTTTTCTCTTTCTTTTATCTCTTTGGGGGATAGACTTAGTAGTATTATCACTATTAAAAAGGACATACATAGCAAAGTAACTTGTTGGACATACCTTCAAATTGCTTTGCAGAATGGCTGAATGAATTAATAGATCTAATAAGAGAACATTAAGATGTCTCTTTTCCTACAGACTTTCCAACATTTGTCACTTTCTTTACTTTGAACTTTGTCAATTCCAGGGGCAGCAGAGGAAATGTCAGAAATGCTTTAATTTGCATTTCCCTAATTATTTGTGATTTGAAACAATTTTTATTTTGCTGTTGACAATTTATACTTCCACTGCAAAGTAAATGCTCATATCCTTTAATCATACACGAGTAGGGGAATGATTTTTTTTCTTAAATTTTGAATTAGTTCTTTTATCAGAGAAATGTGCTGCAAAGTTATTTTTACAGTTTTGTTTCCCTTCTCATTTTAACTACATTCAAACTACACCTTTTTAAAAATTTAACCCTATTTTTAATTGGTTAAAATTCATTTCTCCTTCCTACCACCACCCTAAAGAAAGAAGGAAAAAGAAAATCCCTAAAAAATAAGCATATTCAAGACAAACAATTTCCTACACTGGTCGTATTCACAAAAATGTATATCTCATTCTGCACCTTATGTCTATGACCTCTCTGTCAGAAGGTGGTTAACATATCTCATCATGAGTCCTCTGGAATAATTTTTGTTCATTGTGTTTGTCAGATTCACACTCCCTCTTTATAAATAAAAAGTACTGGTTAAAGATAAGAAGTACATTCAGGACCAATGTTCCAGGTTGATACACTTTTCCCTTCTTCTGTTTTAATGTTCAGGGTCCAATCTCAGGTTCTTATCCTTTCTTGCCCTTCTAATCTATCTTCATGATTAGATTGTTTATTTTGTCTTCA
The DNA here is from genome assembly GCA_028658325.1 of Potorous gilbertii. Lineage (NCBI taxonomy): Eukaryota > Metazoa > Chordata > Mammalia > Diprotodontia > Potoroidae > Potorous > Potorous gilbertii. Next base: position 1,935 of record JAQQSK010016982.1, on the reverse strand, counting down.
GATACATTTCTGCCTTAACTATTCGCCCTCTTATTCATTCCTTTCCTCTTTTCCCTTTCACTCCTATTTTCTATTTGAGTAAAATGTGTTTCTATACTTAATTGTATATGTGCAATATATTCTTCTCTTCAATGAACAGTTCTGATGAAAGACAGGCTGTCTTCCCACTCTTTTTTCTTTATCTGCATAGTCTTCTTCTTGTATACCCAAATTTTATAAGACAATTTCTCCAGCCTTTCTTATTTTCAATTGTATTCCAGTTTCCCTACCTACCTTTTCTTCTTTAAAGACCATATGTATCTATAAATTATATATCACAATGTAATTATAGATTAATTACATATAATTAATACATGTATCAATATGATGTATGTTAAGAGGATTTATGTGTGTATATATAGATATTTATATACACATTTTATGTGTATATGTATTACTCAAAGAATCATATCATAGGGAAGGTAGCAAGAGAGAGATATAGATATGATTTAGTGTAGATATGTAAATAGATGCAGATATCAATCTAAATATATAGATAGATAGCAAGAGAGATATGAACATAGATATAGATTACCTAAATACATATGCGCCTGATTTCTTTTTGGCTTCTTTGTTCATTCTTTTAACCTTCCATACTTTGGACTCAGGTCAGCATGAGGATGGAGATGTACAGTTGTTTCTAGCTTCTGAATCTGCTCTTCACTCAGCAAACAATCAAAGGCTTGTGATCACTCTTTGCCCAGACCACCTTTCTTAGGCTCAGGGCTCCTCATCACTTATTACTTATATGTGACCCAGGACAGGGCAGTACACAGCAGAACTATCACGTAGCACTGGCTACCATGCCCAGTACAAAGACGTGCCCATCTATGTGGGGGCTATGACCTCTTCTTGCCCTGGTACATAGCTTCTCCAGTCCAGATCTGATAACTAGACCTCTCTTTCTGCCTCCCTATGCCAGCCTAGGCTAGAAAAATGGGCAGATCCCAGCAGGCTTCAGGGACAGAATCTCCAGATGCTGTGAAGGTCCCTCCACCCACAGACTCACAGGTCAGTGAGAGAGACGGGATGAGAGGGGAGTAGGGTATCTCCAGGACTTAGACCACCTCGGGAGGCAGCGGCAGCAGCAGAGGCAGCAGTGGCCAGAGGCTCCCGGAGCAGGTGGCCAGAGGCTCCCAGAGCAGGAAGGAGCTCCACAGGAGCTCCATTACAAAAGGTCTCTGCATATATCCCCTGAGGGAACTGAGCCTGGGAGGTGGCCCTGTCCCAACATGAGAACCTGATTTGATCTTACCCTGAATAACAGCCAGGCCAGCCGCCAAAAGCCCTGAGGCTGGGAAGCAGCATTTGAATCTCAGACCACAAGCACCAGCTGGGCAGCAGACCTAGGCAGGGGTTCAGAGGACTCTCACAAGTCAAGTAACTGGCTGGGAAAATGCCCAGAAAAGGGAAAAAATCTAAGATCATAGAAGGTTATTTTCTTGATGAAAAATGATTCCTCCCCTCCCCTCTGACAAGGAAGAAAACTGCTTAACATCAGGTAAAGACATAAGAGTCAAGGCTGCTGTATCCCAAACATCTGAAATAGGTATCCCATGGGCTCAGGCCATGGAAGAGCTAAAAAAGTATTTTGAAAATCAAGTTAGACAGGTGGAGGAAAAACTGGGAATAGACATGAGAGAGATGCAAGAAAAGCATGAAAAACCGGTCAATACCTTGATAAAGGAGACCCAAAAAAATGCTGAAGAAAATAACACCTTGAAAAATAGGCTAACTCAATTGGCAAAAGAGGTTCAAAAAGCCAATGAGGAGAAGAATGCTTTCAAAAGCAGAATTAGCCAAGTGGAAAAAAGAGGTGCAAAAGCTCACTGAAGAAAATCGCTCTCTCAAAATTAGAATGGAACAGATAGAGGCTAATGACTTTCTGAGAAACCA
>JAQQSK010016981.1:0-10264 GCA_028658325.1 Potorous gilbertii | reverse complement strand
CATATCTTAAAAGAAATCAAGGTAAACGGTGAGAGAGAAATGTATTGGGAGGAGAGAGGGAGAAATGGAATGGGGTAAATTATCTCTCATAGAAGAGGCAAGCAGGAGACATTTTAGTGGAGAGAAAAAGAGGAGAACTGAGGAAAAAAAACCATGAAGTTTACTCTTATCATATTCGACTAAAGGAAGGAATAAAATACACAATCATTTTGGTATGACGAAAGTGGGGGAGAAGGAGATAAGCAGGATGGGGGTGGGATGATGGAAGGAAGGGCAATGGAAGGAGGGAGCAACTTGAAATCAACACTCAGGGAGGGACAGAATCAAAAGAGAGAATAGAAACATTGGGGCCAAGATAGGGTGGAGGGAAATATAGTTAGTCTTATACAACATAACTATTATGGAAGTCATTTGCAAAACTACACAGATATGGCCTATATTGAATTGCCTGCCTTCCCAAAGGGAATGGGTGGGGAGGGAGGAGTGGGGAGAAGTTGGCACTCAAACTTTTAGGAAAAACTGTCGAGTATTGTTCTTGCTACTGGGAAATAAGAAATACAGGTAATGGGGAATAGAGAGTTATCTGGCCCTACAGGACAAAAGAGAAGATGGCGACAAGAGAAGGGAGGGATGATAGAAGAGAGGGCAGATTGGTGATAGGGAAACTTAGAATACTTGGTTTATTGGGGAGGGGGGAGGGGACAAATGGGGAGAAAATTTGGAACCCGAAATTTTGTGAAAATGAATGTAAAAAGTTAAATAAATAAATTTATATTAAATAATTATGAAATGAGGGTGGTTAACGAGATAATCGTTTAGGGATCTTCAAGTTTTCTTCCCAATCCCCAGTTTGAATTTGAGTAAAATTAAATTCATAGAGTTTGTCATTTGTTCAAGGTCATAAAGCAATGTCTTAAGGGAATATCTTCTGATTTCAAGTCCAATGTACCTTCCACTGAAACTATTAAACACACACACATACACACACACACACACACACACATGCATACACACACAAGCAAATAACAGAAATAAATATGATGCAAATTTAAGAGAACAGAGATTTCAATGTCTCTTAATATAGATTGTCCCCCACTGGTAATCATAAGGAGTACTTAGCATCTAAATAAGAAAAACTACCTAAAACTTTAACAATCACAATTTCCTATTGTTGAATTCTTTCCCCTACCTGACTGTGTAATGGAATCAAGTTGTATTAACGCCTAGAACTGCATTCATGAGGGAAACTATCTCTGATAATCGTTTTTTCTCAGCATATGAGAGGGACCTTCTCTAAAATGTTTGTAGAGTAACTGCTCTTCTCCTAGCCTGGCAAGATTGTTGTTCTTAATTTTACATGTTTTTAATACAGTCCAACAAACAACAAATCATGTTGTTGTCCCAATTTTTTGCTCCTCTGATGCTGCTGAATTGTCTATGTGCAATTGAATTGATAGTGATTTTCACAAATGCTGAAACTTGACTGAAAAGGATAATCTAACAGTTAGAAAGGGGTTATTAAAGATTATTCAGTCCAAACTTTATTTGAAGCAAGTATCTACTACAATGTTCCCAAGAACTAATAATTAAGAGCTCTATTAATGATCTACCAAGTCAATGTATTCCATCATTAGACTTTTTATATAAAATATTTTATTTTTCCAATTAAATATGAAAATCATTTTAACATTCTTTTTTTAATTTTAAGTTTCAAATTTTCTCCTTTCTTCCACTCCTTCCTCTTGAGAAAAAAATGTCGATATTAGTAATATACATACCATCATGTAAAATGTATTTCCATATTCTTCAGGTTGTAAAAGAAAACCCAACCCTAAAAAACACATAAAAAAGCAAAAGATAATATGTATCAATCTGCATTCAGAGTTTATCAATCCTCTTTCTGGAGTTGGACAGTATTTTTCATCATGAGTCCTTAAGAACTGACTTAGATCAATGTCTTTATCAAAATAACTGTGTCTTTCACAGTTGATCACCATACAATCTTACTATACTGAGTACAATGTCTTCCTAGTTCTACTCACTTCATTTTGCATGACTTTATATGTCTTCCCCAGTTTTCCTGCAGGAATTTTGCTCATCATTTTTATAGTACTGTAGTATTTCATCACAATCAGATGCCACAATATGTTCAGATCAGCTATCCCCGAGTTGATGAGCTTCCCCTCAGTTTCCAATTTTTTCCACATCATAAAGAGGCACTCTAAATATTTTGTATATATAGGTCCTTTTCTTTTCTTTGATCTCTTTGGGATACAAATGTAGTGATGGTAATGCTGGGTTAAAGGGTATACACGTTGTTTTGTAGCCCTTTCCAGTATACTTCCAAATTGTTTTCCAGAGTAGTTGAACAAGTTCACAAGTCTACCATTGGAACATTAGTGTCTCAATTCTTCCACCTCCCACCAACATTTCTCATTCTCATTTTTTTTTAATTTTACAGAATTTGACATATATGAGGTGGTATCATACAGGTGTTTTAATACACATTTTTCCCTAATCATTGAGGATTTAGCCTTTTTTCCCCTGTAACTATGGTTAATTTTGATTTCTTCTGAAAACTGACTATTCATATACTTTGACCATTTATCAGTTGGGGAATGGCTCTTATTTTTATAAATTTGGCTCAGTGTTCTATATATTTGAAAAGTGATGCCATTATCAGAGAAATTTTATGTATTTCCCCCCTTTCCTGCTTTTCTTTTAATATTGGCTACAATAGTTTTGTTTTGCAAAACCTTTTTAATTTACTGTAATCAAATTATAAATTCTACTTCCTGTGACCCATTCAATCTCTTGTTGGGTCATAAATTTTTCTTCATCCATAGAATCATAAATCCAATTTTCCATGATTCTCTAATTTACTTATGATATCATATCTAAATCATTTATCTATTTTGACCATGTTTTTAATATTTTATTTTTTCAATTACATGTAAAAATAATTTAAACTTTTTTTTTAACTTTTGAGTTCCAAATTTTCTTCCTCCATCTCTTCTCTCCTCTCCTGCCTAAGACAGTCAATATCAGTTATACATATATATTTTATATACATACATACATTTTATATACATAATCCATATTTTCATATTAGTCATACTGGAAAAGAAAACATGAACAAAAAATACATGAAAAAATAAAGTAAAAAAAGTGTATACTACATTTTGCATTCAGAGTTTAACAGTTCTTTCTTTGCAGGTGAATAGTATTTTTCATCATGACTCCTTTGGAAGTCCTAGATTGGTATCCTCATCAAAGTAGCTAAATTTTTCACAGTTGATCAGCATACAATCTTGTTATTACTGTGCACAATATTCTACTGGTTTTGCTCGATTCACTTTGTATTAGTTCATATAAGTTTTTCCAGGTTTTTCTGCAGTGATTCTGCTTGTATTTTCATATAGGAAAATAGTATATCATCTAATTCAAAGCTAGTTCTCAGAACTTAGAAATTTTCAGCTCTTACAAGGTGGCATACTCTAAGGAGAGGTGTGGTCAGTGGTTTCATAGTCTGTGTTCTCATCTGTGAGCAACCATAAGCACCCTTTTCCACCCTGGAACTATGATCAGAGTCTCTGTTTTCCTGAGGTTATAAGCAAAATGTCAATGTTCTTCCTTGCCCTGGAACTGTGATCCGGGCCTATGACTCTTTATGGTCAACGTAACAGAGTCCTGCTCTCAGTACCAGCAAAATGTCCCTTGTAATCTGCTTACCAGTTGTCTTGTCCCTTCACCATATGTAGCCTTAAATTTCTGCAAGTTGCTCCCAATGACTCTGGCACTCCCCAAAGTTGTGCAGGCTGCTTGGGTACTACCTGGACTGAACTGAATTTCATTTTGACCTCAGTGAGAGAGACCTTTCCTGTGGACCTTTTAAGTTCCCAGAGGCTATCCTTTTGTTGGTTCTGTCACTCTAGAATTGATTTTGAGACATATTGTAAAATTGTTAGGAAGTGCCTTTCTCCACACTCTTGATTCAATCTCCCTGACATTGTTTAGATTTATGGTGTGAGATGTAGGTCTATGCCTGGTTTCTGACAAAATTCTTTGCAATTTTCCAAGCATTTGTTTGTCAGATGGTGAGTTCTTGTCCTCAAAGCTTGGATATTTGTGCTTATCAAACATTAGATTGCTATGGTCTTTTACTACTGTGTATTGTGTACCTAATCTATTCCAATAATCTACCCTCTCCATTTCTTAGCCAGTACCAGATTTTTTTTTATGAATATCATTTTGTCATATAGTTTGAAATATGGGACTGCTAGAGTTCTTTCTTCACATATTTTATTGATTCCCTTGACATTCTTGACATTTGGTTCTCCTGAATGAATTTTGTTTCTGCTTTTTACTAGCTCTATAAAATAATTCTTTGTTAGGTAAACTGGTATGGTACTGACTATGTAAATTAATTTAGATATAACAATCATTTTTATTATATTGACTCAGTCTTCTCATTACCAATTAATATTTATCCAGTTGTTTGGACCAGTATTTATTTGTGTGAAAAGTGTTTTGTAATGGTGTTCATATACTCCTTGGGTTTGTCTCGGCAAACAGACTCTCAAGTATTTTATATTGTCTCTAGTTATTTTAAATTGATTAACTCGTTCTGTCTCTTGCTACTGGGTTCTGTTGGTTGTATACAGAAATGCTGATGATTTATGGGGTTTATTGTTATATACTACAATTTTGCTAATGTTAATTTTTTCAACTAGTTTTTTAGTTGCTTCTCAAGGATTCTCTACATATACCAGCATATCATCTGCAAAAAGTGATAACTTTGCTTTTTAATCGACTATTTTTATTTCTTTAATTTCTTCTTCTTGACTTATGGTGATAGCTAGTCTTTAAAGTGCAATACTATATGATAGTGTTTATAATAGATACTCTACTGAGAAGGCTTCAACTTTATCCCTATTGCACATAATACTTGCCAAAGGTTTTAGAAAGATGTTACTTGTCATTTTAAGAAAAGTTCCATTTATTCCAGTGCTTTATAGTGATTTTAATAGGCATGAGAATTTTGTTTTGTCCAAGTCTTTCTGCATCTGTTAACATAATCATAGGATTTTTATTATTGATGTGGTCAATGTTGCTGATAATTTTCCTAATATTGAATCAGTTCTGCATTCCTGGTATAAATCCCACCTCAACATAACGTATTATCTCTATAAAATATTTCTTGGTAGTATTTAACTTTTTTGCATCAATATTCCTTAGGGAAATGCATATATTTTTTATCTGTTTTTGTTCTCCCTGGTTTAAATATCAAAAACATATTTGCATCATAAAATGAATTTAGTAAGACTTCTTTACCTACTTTTTCCAATAGTTTATATAGTATAGTATATAGTTAGGAAAATTTTCTTATAAATCCATGGATTTTTTTTTCCTTGGGAAGGTCAGTGAGGGTTTATTCATTTTTTTCCCTAAGAGAGGTTATTTAGTATTCTATTTCCTCTTCTGTTAATCTGGGCAGTTTCTATTTTTGTAAATATTCATCCATTTCACTTAGATTATTACGCTTATTGGCATAAAATTGGAGAAAATAACTTCTGATAATTATTTTAATTTCCTCTTCATTGGTAGTGCATTGAGGGTTTTTTTTTCATTTTTGATATGAGTTTTCTTTTTTCTTTTTTCTCTTATACAGTCATATTAAACACATTTTCACATTAGTCATGATGGAAAGAAGAATTAGAACTAATGGGAGAGAAAAGAAAAAAAACTAAACAGCAAAAGGAAAGAACAGCTAAAAGTATAATTCCATCTGTATTCAGACACATCAGTCACTCATGCCATAATGTGGCTATCACCGTATACAATATTCTTCTGGTTCTGCTCATTTCACTCAGCATCAGTTCATTAATATCTTTCCAGGTTTTTCCGAAGTCTTCCTGCTCGTCATTTTTTATAACACAGTAGAATTCAATTACATCCATATGCAACAATTTGTTTAGTCTTTTCACAATTGATGAACATCCCCCCAATTTCAAATCTTTGCCACCACAAAAACAGCTGCTGTGAATATTTTTGTACATGTGGATCCTTCTTCCCATTTTTATTATCTCTGTGGGATACAGCCTTGGAAGTGTTATTGCTGGATCAAAGAGTATAAACATTTTATAGCCCTTTGGGCAGAGTTCCAAATTGCTTTCCACAATGGCTGGATCATCTCACAGCTCCACCAACAACGCATTAGAGTTCCACTTTTCCTACATCTCCAACATTGATCATTTTCCTATTTTATGTAACCGATCTGATAGGTGTGATGTTGTACCTCTGAGTTGTTTTGGTCTGCATTTCTCTAATCAATAGTGATATAGAGAATTTTTATATGACTATAGATAGTTTCAATTTCTTCATCTGAAAACTGACCATTCAATATCTTTTGAACATTTAGCAATTAGGGAATGACTTAAATTCTTATAAATTTGATTCAGTTCTCTGTACACTTTAGAATTGAGGCCTTTATCAGAGGCACTAGGTACAAAAATTGTTTCCCAGTTTTCAATTTCCCTTCTAATCTTGATTGCATTCACTTTGTGCAAAAACTTTTCAATGTAATATAATCAGAATCATCCATTTTGGATTCCATACTGTTGTTGATACTTTTCGTTCATATACTTCTCATATGTCATTCATACTTTTCACACTATCTCTTGTTTGGTCATAAATTCTTCCTTTCTCCATTGCCCTTACAGGGAAACTATTCCTTACTTTTCTATTTTACTTACAGTATTCGGCTTTATACTTAAATTGTGCACCCATTTTAACTTTACCTTGGTATAAGGTGCAGTATATTAGCATACACTTAGTTTTTGTCATAGTATTGTTTTTCCACTCTTTCCAGCAATTTTTGTTAAATAGTGGGCTCTTGTTCTAGAAGCTGGAATCTTTGGATTTAGTAAATAGTAAATTAGTATGGTCTTGTGCTCAGGGCTGATATTCAGATGAGCTGCTGAATTTCCTCAGGGACTTTAGGCTGAGGTCCCCCAGAGTTGCCACTCAGGGCTGAAATTCAGATCAGTTGCTCAGTTCCCCCATAGAAATGCTGCTAGTGGTCCAGACCACAGTCCCCTATCCTGGGTGAAGGAGCCCTCCCACTGACCTTTGAAGCTGCTGTGGCATTTGTGGGTTGAACCATCTAGGACCTGCTGCTAATGCTGGCTCCCTGAAGCCTGGTCTGGGTCCTGTCCCTGCTATATACCATTGGGTTGTGCTCCACGCTGGGCTACACTTGGTGCTGGGCTGAATTGTGTTCTGAGATATTTTTTTTTAGGGACTTCATGTATGGCTAGTTCAATTTTTTTTTTCTGAAATGGAGTTAAGTATATTATTTCGTCTTTCATTTACCTGGGCAATTTAAATTTTTATAAATATTCATCCATTTAACTAGGATTGTTAAATTTTTGGTACACATTTGTACAAAATAGCTCCTAATTATTTTTTGATTTCTTCTTCATGGGTGGTGAATCCACCCTTTTCATTTTCGAAACTGGTAATTTGGTTTTCTAATTTCTTTTTTTTTTAAATCAAAGATTTATCTATTTTCTATTTTTTCTTTAAACCAGTTCTAAGTTTTACTCATAGTTCAATATTTTCCTTGATTTCAATTTTATTAGTCTCTCCTTTGTTTTTCAGAATTTCTAATTTAGTATTAAATGAGGATTTTCAATTTGTTCTTTTTCGTAGCTTTTTGTTGTTGTTGTTGCATACCTAATTTATTGATCTCTTCTTTCTCTATTTTATTTATGGAAGCATTGAGAGAGATAAAACTTCCCTTAAGGATTGTTGTTTTACTGCATCTGATACATTTTGGTATGTTGCCTCATTGTTATCATTCTCTTGGATGAAGTTATTTATTGATTCTATGATTTGTTATTTGACCCATTCATTCTTTAGGATTAGATTATTTAGTTTCCAATTAATTTTTGGTCTATCTTTCCATGGATATTTATTACATATAATTTTTATTGCATCATGACATAAGAAGGAGATATTTAATATTTCTGACTTTCTGAATTTGATTATGAGGTTTTTATGCCTTAATATGTGATCAATTTTTGTGTGCCACATGTGCCACGTGCCATGTGCCACAGAGAAAAAAGTATATTCCTTTTTATACACAGTCAATCTTCTCTAGAGATCAACCATGTCTACCTTTTCTAAAATTCTTTACCTTCTTTACTTCTTTCTTGTTTATTTTGTGGTTTGATTTATCTAGTTGTAAGAGGGGGAGTCTGAGTTTCCCCACTAGTACAGATTTGTCATCTATCTCTTCCTCTAACTCCCTTATATTCTCCTTAAAGAATTTGGATGCTATCTCACTTGGTACATACATGTTTAGTAAGGATATTACTTCATTGTCTATGGTACTTTTCAGCAGGATATAATTTCTTTGCTTATTTCTTATAATTAAATGAATTTTACTTTGTTTTGTATGAGATCGGAATTTCTACTCTTGTTTTGTTTTGTAGGGTTTTTTTTTCCACTTCATCTGAAGCAAAACATATTCTGCTCCAGCCTTTTATATTTGTTCTATGTATATCCTTCTGCTTCAAATGTGTTTCTTGTAAACAGCATATTGTAGAATTAAGGTTTTAAATTCACTCTGCTATCCACTTCTGTTTTATGGGAGAGTTCATCCCATTCACATTCAGTTATGGTTTCTATCTTTGTCTTTCTCTCCATCCTATTCTCCTGCCCACACACACATATTTATGCTTTCTCTCCTTTTTCTCTTTTTCCCTCCTCACTAGACATTTTTCTGCTATTCCCTGTATCAGTCCCTTCCTTCTTCTTTGTCTTTTCCTTTATTAATTCTTCCCTCCCTTCTGGCCACCGCTTCCTTTTCTTTTCCCTTTCTCCTCTCACTTCCTTTAGGGTAACTTAGATTTCCACACATAACTGACTATGCTATTTCTTCTTTGAGCCAAATCTGATGAAAGAAAATAATGGTCATCCCCCTCCCTTCTTTCCCTCTGATGTGATAGGCTTTTTTGCATTTTTTATATGGTGTGATTTACCCTTGTCTACTTCCCCTTTTCCTCTTCTCCCAACACAATCCCTTTTTAACACTTAATTAGAAATTTTTATCATCACATCAAAGTCAACTTATACCCATGACCTCTATCGATGTATATCCCTCTTAAATTTCATAATAACAATAAAATTCTTAAGAGTTACAAGTCACCCCTTGCATTGTATGAATATAAACAGCTTGCCCTTACAGGTGTTTTGTTATTGTTGTTGTTGAGGCTTGTATTTGAGGATCAAATTTTCTGTTGAGTTCTTCTCTTTTTATCAGGGAGCTTTGGAAAGTCCCTATATCATTGAAAGTCCATCTCCTCCCCAAAACATCATGTTTAATTTTGCTGGGTATTTGATCCTTGGTTGTACTCCAAACTCCTTACCTTATGGTATATTTTATTGCACATCCACTAATCATTTAATATAGAAGCTGCAGGGGAGGAGCCAAGATGGCGGAGTAGAAAGAATCACATATGATAGCTCCAAACCCATAGCTCGTAAATTACCTGTTCAAAGGAACTCCCAACAAATTCTGGAGCAGTGGAAGCTGCACAACAACAGAGTGGAGGAAATTTCTGTTCCAAAGAGCCCTGAAAAACCGACACCAAAGGTCCATTGCACACCGGACTGGAGCAGAGCCAAGTCCTGCCCTGGCCACGTGGCCCCAAGAGGAGCAGATCTGAGCAGACTTCAGGGATGGAATCTCAGGCAGCCACGAAGGTCTCTCCACTTACAGGCACTACAGGTCAGTAAGAGAGCCTTCTGGACTGGCCGAGAGGGGAGCAGGGTGTCAACATAACTCAGGCCCCCTAAAGAGGCAGTGGCATGGGGAGACAGCAGACTCCCAAAGCAGGCAGGAGCTCAGCTCCATTACTGAATATCTCCACAAAAATGCCCTGAGGGAACTGAGGCTGGGAGGTGGCCATGCTCCCACCTGAGAACCTGAATTTAATCTTACCCTGAATAGTAGCCAGGCCCACCCCTGACAGCCCTGAGGCTTGGCGGGGGCAGCGTTTGAATCTCAGACCCCAAGCACTAGCTGTGCAGATCTAGGTGGAGAGGAATCTCTAAAGTCAAATAACTGGCTGAAAAAAATGCCCAGAAAAGGGAAAAAAAATAAGACCATAGAAGGTTACTTTCTTGGTGAGCAGATGTTTCCTCCCTTCCTTTCTGATGAGGAAGAACAATGCTTACCATCAGGGAAAGACATAGA
>JAQQSK010016980.1:0-10264 GCA_028658325.1 Potorous gilbertii | reverse complement strand
GGACAAAAGAGAAGATGGGGTAAGGGAAGGGAGGGATGATAGAAGAGAGGGCAGATTGGTGATATGGGTAATTAGAATGTCCAGTGTATTGGGGAGGGGGGAGGGGACAAATGGGGAGAAAATTTTGGAACCCAAAATCTTGTGAAAATGAATGTAAAAAGTTAAATAAATGTATTTAAAAAAAAAAAAAAAAAAAAAAAGAAATAAACTTGCCACTGGAATACACTGCCACCAAGTGGAGGTAGGTTGTTTCAGTATGGCTTCCAAGAATCAAGGATATGGAAGTGATTCCTGGAATCAGCCACAGGTATGGGTAACTGAGTTCATTGAATATTCTAGGTTCCTTTAGTAAAGCATAACATTTTTCCAAAATATTCATCCTTAAACAGCATCACTAAAGGAAATGTGAGACTTCCTTCCCTAAAATACAAGATTCCTGACATTTTTCATTCTTGTATCATCTTGAGCAAAATAAGCACTTCAGTGTTTCTTGATGTGAAGTCAAGTGAAGTGAATACTGATGGCACCACTATCCCTCCCAGTCATCCAGGGTCATAAGCTTCAGTCATCTTTGATCTTTCTTTCTGCTCCCACCCTCCAACTCCACATTTTTCAGTATGTTTTGAAGGTCTTTTGTCAAGGATATATAGAGTAACATGGAAAAAATCAAAAAAGTTGACGTTATATGGAAGAATTGCAGCCCACCATCACAAAAGAGATTGCAAAAAATAATCATAAACATGGTTCATATTTATATAGCTCTTTAAGGGTTACAAAGCATGTTGTATACATCATCTTATTTGATCTTTAGAATTTTGTGAAAGAGGCACTCTTTTCATTCCCATTTTACAGATGACGAAACCAAGACTGAGAAAAATTAAGGGAATTTCCTGGGATTACATAGCTAGTAAGTGTCTGAAATAGAATTTAAACTCAGGATTTCCTGACTTCAAGTCTAGAACTCTAACTGGTATGCTAACCAACTGCCTCTTATCATTTGATCTATTCAAGTATTCACTTTTGAGGAAAGAAAAGGCAGGTAGGATGGGAGTCCTGTGGAGAGTTCTCTAAAATCAAAAGCAAGGGGAGGGGAAGAGGCAGGAAAGCATGAAGCTGTTTAATCATGTCTAAGCTGTTTTTCTCAAAAACTGCTAACACTCCAGGACCTCTGCTCCAGGAGCATCCTGACTTCCTGAATAATCTAGGTAAACAGCTAGATCTAGGTAAGCTAATATTCTTGGTCACTGAATGAAGGGCTGGTGGCATGATACTGACAATGATCAAATACACAGAAAACTGTTGCCATTTCATTATTCAATGACATTTCTGGTCAGGTCATTGAGACTTTGAAATGTTTACAACAGCCAGTAAAGACCAGGAATCCATGGATAGTGCAGTCACCCAGAGATATCCTTTCTTGGGTCACTCATGTCCCAGATGTGTTAGTCCCAGTAATGGCTGACTTCTTTACCCATAGAATCTCCTAGTTAGAAGGAATATCACAAGCCACCTTGTCTATTTAATCAATGCCTAACATTAGTCCTGCTTGAAATAGCTAAAATATGATGGTTTCCCATCTTCTGCTGGAAGACCTCCATTGAGACAAAGAGCATCACATCATGGGGCCATCCATAATACTTTGGGGCAGCTTGGAGGGTTAAGAGTTTTTCTAGCTTTCACATAAAACTAAAATCTCCCTCTTTTGCTTCTACCTGTTTATTTATCCCTAATTCTGCTTTCTCAGGAAAAGGCACAGTCATTTAGTTTGTCTTCCATGTGTTCATCTTTCAAATACATGAAGTTTTTTGCTTCTCATGTAGCTTGAATCAGAAAATGTTTTTTCTAAAGAACTGATCAGAGAAAAGGAAGGAAAAAAAAACTAGGATATCAACCTGGGCTAACCTTGGGACTCGGGTTTATGGTCTCTAGCAGTGCTTCCTCTGTTGTCCTAGTCCCCACAGGCAAAGAGGATGATCCAAAGGTCAAGGAGCTCCCTCCTATGGACCTATGATGGTACAAGTATGAGAGAAGTGTGTTTGTGAATGAGGTAGTGGTGCCAGTCTCCCACTGCACTCCCCTCCAACTTGTTGTAAGTTTTTGCACCACATGCTCTAGAGCTCACATTGTTGTATTTGTCAGTCCAGCTCACACAGTGATATATAACAACACAAACCCAGGGAGTAGTTCCAACTTGAAAGAGGAATTTAAAGAAGACGCATAGAGCTCTGTAGAAATCAGAGAAAAATTTTAATCACAAAATTAGAATTAGAAAGGTCCTTAGAAGCCATCTAGTTCAACCCCCTTATTATACTTGTAACCTGGGTTTCAAAACTGGAGTATTTTGCATATATCCTAATTGATAGAAAAAATGAGTCAACACTGAGATCCTGCATGAGTGGTAGAACTGGCAGGAGGTCTTTAGAAAGGAGAGAGATTTACCATCCCTGCTTAAATAGAGACACACATACAAGCAGCTCCAGACTCTTAAGATTGATTTCAAGGAGTCAAAAGAGACAGAATCCCTTCCTGGGAGAGAGAGACTAAATCATTAACATGCCCTTCATTTCCAGCTTACCTCCCTAGAGACTTCAGGGAATTTCTCCATGAATAATATTATATTCTTTCTTTTTGTTAATGCAGATCTCAGCTCATTCTCATGTGAAAAACTCATTCATTTATATTTCTAGGTATGTGTTACTAAGTAAAATTTAAATTTCTATTTGCTATGTACTCAGATAAATATTCACAATTGATGATGGTCTTTTGTTTAACTAGTATTTGATAGTAAGGAGTCAAGTGTGCAGGTATAAGCTGTGGGTCCTTCAAGGGATAGTGACCAGGGGAGCTACCTGCTTTATCTCTTTTTAACCTAAAAATATAGACCTCTAGATCAGAATGATCTGGGGGAGC
Organism: Potorous gilbertii; assembly: GCA_028658325.1. Taxonomy (NCBI): domain Eukaryota; kingdom Metazoa; phylum Chordata; class Mammalia; order Diprotodontia; family Potoroidae; genus Potorous; species Potorous gilbertii. The sequence goes on along the minus strand of JAQQSK010016980.1, from coordinate 7,354 downwards.
CAAAATGAGGTAAGTATAATCTTGGTCTAGTGACCCCCTTTTAGAAAAGAACTGAATTGAAAGCTTTCTTACACCTTCTCCTGCTCCCTTCCAGTCAGGAATCAGTTTCCCTAGGAGTAAGGTGAGTGAGATTCCAGAGATATCTATCCCATAAGCTACATTTAGTCAACCCTTTTGGACATAAACATTCTACATGGGCCTTATACTCCACACATATTGATGAGGAAACTGAGACCCAGAGAGGGGAAATGACTTGACTTTGTCACACAAGCAGTAAGTGTGAGATTTGAAATCATATCCCCTATGGCAGAAGAAATATCTATGAGGAACCATGCCATGTGGTCTGGGCTAGTTTTTTCTAAGACTCTACCACATATAGATGAGGCAAACTTTTCATAAAAGGTGCTGAAATCATCCCTGACACTTAAAATGGTCCTAGGAATTAAGGTTCAAGCCACTAATATGACTCCCAAAGATCAAAAACTTACTCATAAGATGTCAGGTACATCTACCTTAGACCTAACCATCATGTTAGCATGACTGAGTTGGTCCCAACTGAAGCAATGCTACATCCTTACAGATTATATTTCCCAGGCTCTGGTGAAATAAACCTTTTGCTAACTGCCAGATGTTCTGTGAATAGTTCCCATTTCTTTCTAACCTTTCACCCAAACTACCAGACTAGACTGAGTCAAACCACCTTCTTCAAGAGACCCTTTCCTTCACTAAACCACACTACTCCATCCTTAGCAACTAGAGCCTTCCTTCTGAGTTTATTTTCCATTTTCAATAAATAGATAGAAATGTTGTATCATACAGTTGCCTTCTCCATTAGAATATGAGCTCCTTGAGGGTAGGGATTGTTTTTGCTTTCTTTGTAGCCTCAGTGCTTCTCATTGTACCTAGCACATAGTCAATGCCTAATTACTTGTTGACATAACCTAGTCTGCAACATCCTCTAGGTGCTAACCCAGTCCCCTTTTAACTGTACCATGTTAACCCATTAATACAAGATGCAGGAAACCCAATGGAGATAATAGTAAAAATAGTAACTAACCTCAATATTAGGTCCTGCAAAGCATTTCACAAATGTTTTCTTAGTTGATACTCAAAATAGTACTTGAGGGAAAGTGGTATCAAGATGCTGGAGTAAAGTCAGGGACTCACCTAAGCTCCCCTTCAAACCTCTCCAAATACCTTTAAATATTGACTCTAAACAGATTCTAGATCAGCAGAACCCTTAAAATGGTGGGTTGAAACAATTTTCCAGGCTAAGACAACTTAGAAGGTCAGCAGGAAAGGTCATTGCATCAGAATGGGAGAGCAGCTTAGTTCTGTACAGGTCATGCCAATGCAGACCACACCCTTGAAAACCAGGAACAGGCCTCAGGGTGACTGAATCACTGGCAGTAATAGAGGTTTCCAGATTTCTAAGCCAACAGACTCCAAAGACAGCTTGAAGGTCAGCAGGAAAGGATTATCAGATTGTGTGAGAATGGAGCATAGTTCAGAGAAGTCCAAGAAGCAACCAGGAAAAAACTTTAGGAACCACTGAATCAGCAGCGTTGGAGGCTGCTTTCCAAGTTCTCAACCACCAGATAACACAGGGAGTCAAACATCCAGTCAGGAGATTTACAAGGGTCTCTTTTTTGGAACTGGGGTCAGGACTCTTGCTTTTCTCATACTCAGGATCTGGGTCAAAGTCCTGGGTGGCAGTCCCAGGGAAAGTAGGAGCATTAGTACACCAGAATTTGTGGACACAGTGAAGCAGGGACTCTTCTCACAGTTCCGGGGCAGAAAAGAATGCTTTTGGTTGCTCCCAAACCAGTGCACAGTTCAGGAGAGTAGCAAACACTTCTCCTTAGATCATACCACCTTGAAAAAAGGGGAAATTTAGAATTCCCAATAAGTATCTGAAAACAGCTACATTAAACACCTGAAACTTGGGACAGTGTGTCTACCACCCTGGCAGAGCTCTACATCAACAAAGAGACAAAATCAAGTAATAATAGGCGAGAAAAATGAGCAAACAGCAACAGAAAGATTCTGACCATGGGAAGTTGTCATGGTGACAATGAAGATGAAAACACCCAGAAGAAGGTAACAAAGTAAAAACTCCTATATCTAAAACCTCCAAGAAAAATATGATGTGGTTTCAGAACATGGAAAAGCTTTAAAAGGATTTTGAAAATTAAGAGAGGTAAAAGGAAAATTGAGAACACAAATGAAAGCAATGCAAGAAAATCATGAAAAAAGAGTAAAATGCCTTAGCAAAGGACACACAAAAGTACTGAAGAAAATAACACCTTAAATAACAGATTAGGCTAAATGATAAAATAAGTTCAAAAAGCAACAAGGAGAAGAACATTTTAAAAAGTACAGTTGGCCAAATGGAAAGGAGTTACAAAAGCCCAATGAAGAAAATAATTCCTTGAAAGTTAGAATTGAGCAAAAGGACGCTAATGAGATTATGAGAAATCAAGAATCAATTAAACAAAACAAAAAAGAAAAAGAAAATGTGAAATATATCATTGGAAAAAACAACTGACCTGGAAAATAGATACGGGGGACTCAATTTTAAAATTATTCAAATTCCTTTCAAGAAATTATCAAAGAAAAATGTCTTGATGTTATAGAACTAGAGTAAAACAGAAATAGAAAGAATGCACTGATTGCTTCCTGAAAAAGATCCCAATATGTAAACTCCCAGGAAGATTATACCCAAATACCACAGTTTCTGCACATCAAGGATGAAATATTGCAAGCATACAGAAAGAAACAATGCACATATCATGGAGCCACAATCAGGATACCACAAGATTTAGCAACTTTTACAATAAAGAATAAGAAGGATTGGAATATGATATTCTGGAATATTGGACAAATGAGCAAATTACAATCAAGAATCACAGGTGTTAAGAACTGGGAAAAAAATAGAAACATGAATCAGACTTGTTTCCTGCCCTCCAGAATTTCATTTGAGGGAAAAAGAGAGAGACTAAATAAGACCAAATAAAACCAAAACTCAAGATAGATACAGTTGAAGACCTTCAGAGAGCATAAAGATTGGGGAAGGGTGTTGGATAAGGGAATGGTCATGTTGTGTGTTGGATGGATTGGCACGGCAGAAATCTGAGGCAGGGACACCAGATAGGATGATATTGCAATAATCCAGGTGAATCATGGAAACCTAGACTAAGGTGAAGATCTTGGAAGTATAGAGATTGTGGGAATGGAATGCTAAATAGTATCCCTTTGTACAAGGTCCTCTGGTCACACTCGCCTCCATGCTGTTGCTGAGTCTCTGGTAATCATGAGATGGCATATTTCAATCAAAGAGTTCCAGGGTCATCTTACAGAAGATAATTTCTTCTTTGGAAATAAGTAGGGGGAAACAGTATAGATTATAGAGAGGAGATTATCATTGGAAAGATGATGATGAGTTTGGAGATAGGAAGAGTCAGGTGGAACTGAAGTGGTCAGTACAAACCTGCCAGAGTATGTGAGACAAGTTGAGCCTTGAAGATGCAATGGTAGATGAGTGGAGGGGTGTAGCAGTTAGGAAGACATCTCAAGTAGGATAAGAGTTGTGGGAACATACACAAATTGGTTTGGGGGATAGTGAGATATTCCATTAGACTGGAGGTGAGAGTCTGGAGAGGAGAACTATGAGTAAGAAGACAAGAAGGGGAAAACCTAGAGGACTTTTCAACGCTGACCTGTGGAGTTTAGTACTTCTCCTATAGCTGCTGCTGCGGATTTGTGAATAGTGAGTACAGTGAATAATCTAGACCTTGGGGATGTTGGTTTGGTTACTTCTCTCTCTTTTGTTTCTCACTCAATTCTCTTTTAAATCTCTTTATCCCTTCCCATCCTTCAAGGGTCAGATGTAATGTCCCTTCCCCTTCCCTTCCACCACTCCAAGGGACTTCTTTGAAATTATTGGTCCACAGATGTACATGGTACAGTAGGAAATACAATACATCTGGGCTGTGAGTTCAAGAAGGCAGGAGTTGCTACCAGTAGCCTCGAAAATGGCACCAACCTTTCTTCCACATCACTGCTTCCTGAATCGAACAGGAAGGCTGGAAGAAGCAGTTTTCACTGAAGTGATTTAATGTTTGGCCCTAATCATATGGCATGTGCAGAATGGGACAGTCTTTGACAGAGGAATAGAAAGTGTACAGAAAAGCCTTGTGGGACATCAATGCTCTGCAGAATCACATCTACAGTGGTCAAGCGTCCCTGAGCTTCTGTCTTTGAGGTCCTTCTTGCCATGTGTATGTCCCTTCATCTAAGTCTTACACAGCAAAAGGGATTGCAGAACTGTCCAAGGTCTGAAACACAGAGAGTTCGAAAGGAGTTGATGGTGACAAGATTATAACACAAGTTTAAAGAAATCTGCATCCATGACAGCCTTTGGAGCCTGCCTTTCCCATTCCCAGATCCAAACTAGAATTTGAAAGAACTTGAAAAGGAGGATTCTTGAGATTTTCCAAGTCAGCAAAAGATTAATCCATTGTGTAGAGCTGGTTCAAGAGACCCCATCTATAGACGAAAGGGAAGAAGACCTGCAAGTAGGAGGTTTAAGAGGAGATCGGCTTGGTAATTCCAGGCAGGCCTCTTCCCTCATCTGAACCAGTTATGTCATCTGTAAAATGGACATACATATACCTCACAAGGAATAGTGTGGGAAAGACTTCTGAGGGCAGGAACCAATCAATTCTTTCTGGTTTCCTTCAAGCTAAAACTTGAGCTTTCCAGGGGCAGAGATGGTTAGTTCTTCTGCCTCCTCAGGCTGTAAAGTTCCTCCAGAATGGAGTCTGGGCTTGCTTCTCCTGCTTGTCCCCACAACTGAGCCAATCCAGACCAGGTGCATGATATAGAGGAGATGCTGTAACAGGAACACTTCAGCCTGAATTCTACCTGCTCCCAGTCATTGTTGTTACAGGAATCCTTACTGGAGTTCTGGCCCCAGAAAATGTGGCTACCTGACACCCTGAGGAAGGGTGGAGGGGAATATCAGCTAAGACTGCAGCAATGGCTGGAGTCATAAGAGTGTGGAAGAAAGGTGGAGTCTGGGAGAAAAGCCCTGCCTCTTACTTTGTTACACCCATGTAATCTATTTTTTCCCTTCTCTACACCACACACACACACACACACACACACACACACACACAGACATGCATGCACCACAGCAGAACACAACATAACACAGCATCTGGGAGTAGCAGCATCTGGGTCTCTAATCCCAGGTTTGTGGCCAGGTCTCTGCCTGGGACCTAGCAGAGTGAGTGAGTCTGGCACAGTAGTATTTGCCTGAATCCTCTTTTAGTAACCGGTGCAAGGTCAGGGAGACAATTTGGGCTACATTGTCCCTGTTGATGGAAGCCCTGCCCTGAATTTTGGAACTGTACTCTATGTTATTGCTACTGGCACTGATGCTGGCCACAAGCTCCCTGTGGTTTGCAGTTGGGTTCCAGTGCCATGACATGTCAAAATCCTTGAAGTTAAAGCCAGAGGCCCTGCAGGTCAGGGTAACAGATTGGCCCTCATGTATCACCTTGCCTCCTGACTCCATTAGCTGCACCTGGGCCCAGGAACCTGTAAAGGACATACCAAGGAGATTAAGAACTATACAAAGACTTTTCAGGAAGGAGAGTTTAGGGGCCATGGCAGAAACATGCAGCTGCTAATTAGAGATCCTAATCCCAACCCGAGTTGCCAGGGAGAAGAGGCCAAGTAACTAGAAGGAAAAGCTACATTTCAAGGCCCCTATGATCAATGAAGAGAGAAAGAGGAGGAGATAAGGATAGAGATATCCAGAAGCTAATTAGAGCCTCAGACCCAGAGGGTGAGGAAGAGGAAAAAAGCAGTGTGGACGGGACATATACCTGGGAGAGTGGAGAGGAGCAGCCTTAGGAGGTAGATCCTGACAAGAGTGGTAAGGGTCCTGGAAGACATGCTACTGAGTCTGGCAGGATTCTCTTGACAGAATGGCACCAACAACTGTGGTCCAGGGTCAGTAATATCTGCTGATTTGAGTTCTGCCCAGAAGGAAGTGTTTTTAAGAAGGCAGTTGAGGTGAGTGGGGTCTGCCCATCCCCCAAGCTCTGGTGTTTAGGAGCGGGTAGAGCATGAGGAAGACAGATGTAAGTCTGGGCAGAAGAAGGGAGTTAAAACAGAATAATTGTGACTTCAGGGCTAATTCATAGCCCTACTGGCGTTCAAAAACATCACGTTAGTTTTCATGTGGGTTCGGAAGCAAGTGTCCTGAAGTATGAGGGAGCTTGAGATATAGATCAGCATCCTGAGGTGTGGTCTAGCTCAGCATAGATTAGAAAATAGTTCTAGCATTTTCCTTCTTAGATGTTCTTTCTTTACCTACATTTCAGCCATATTTCTTTCTCTTCATCCCCAAACCATGAGGAAATCGAATTCTTGGGCACTAGGTCTGTTCAGGGTCAAGAAAGGGATCATTATCACCACAGGCCCAAAGCTGTTGTGGATGGGCCCAATGACATGTCCAGACTTGTAGGCATGGAGGAGGGAGAGCTCATTGTTCTCTGAGGCAGTCACAGTGGAATAAGTGAGCTGGAATGATTCATAGAATGCTAGGCTCAGAAACTTAGAGCAACCAGTTGGTGCAGGATCTTGGAGCTGTAGTTCAGGAAACTTGTGTTCACATCCAACCTCAGGCACTGCTTTGTGACTCCAGACAAGTCACTTCCATCTGTTTCAGTTTCTTCCTGTAAAGTGAGGATGATATCTCCCAAAAGAATTGAAATCCTCAGAACACTATATAAAATGCATGCTGTTATTGTTATTATTAGAGCTAAAAGGGACTCCAGAGACCATCTAGTCCAACCCATCCATTTTACAGGTGAAGAAACTGAGATACAGTGAAGTTAAGTGATGCCCCAGGTAAACAGGTAATGTTGCCTAGTGAGTGAATGGTGAGTAAAACTGTCTTTATTCTGCCTGGAACAAGTCCTGGCAACATAACTCCTAGCAACTCTCCTGTCAATGCCTTGGGCAACTCTCTAAATTGCCAAACAGTTTGAGATCTGCATCTGTGGAGGGGTGAATCTTCACAAAGTTCCCTACATACCAAGGAAATTTTAGGTTTAGAATAAAAACAAAAATGAAAACAAAAAATTCCCACACTTTGCAGTCCATAATTCTCACATTATCATCCATTTTTTTTTCATTCTTTTGGTTTTGTTTTGTGATTTCTTGGTTTCTCATAAAATCATTAGCCTCCATCTGTTCCATTCTAATTTTTAGAGAACTATTTTTTTTCAGTGAGCTTTTGAACCTCTTTTTCCATTTGGCTAATTCTGCTTTTGAAAGC
>JAQQSK010016979.1:0-10264 GCA_028658325.1 Potorous gilbertii | reverse complement strand
TTTTTGTCTCTGCCTTCTGTGACCGTCACTGGATCCAGATGGCTCAGGAGGGGAAAGTGAGGCTGGTGACCTGCATAGCCCTCCCTCACTCAAAACAAAGTCAAGTGCAAGTCACATCATCATTTCTCTGATACCATGGTCTTCTTTGAAAACAAAGGATGAACACAGACCTGTGAGTAGACCTAACTGCCTCAATGGGGACCCAGCTAGCTGGGTAACTCAGCCATCTGCTCCCTTCTGTCCCACCCCTCCTCCTCTCCAAAGGAAAATAAATTTGAATGACTAGATGATGCCCAGTTAACTTGGTTAACTGAGGTTTACAGGCCAGATTTTTTTTATTTGTTTCTTAATTTCTTTCTTTCCTGCGGAAATCTTAAATTCAACAAATCCAAAACTGAATTCATTGTCTTTCCCTCAAAACTCTTCATTTATCTAAATTTCTAGTCCTTCAAGTCTCAGATAAAATTTCACCTTCTACAGGAAGCCTAAGTAACACTCACACACACGTATATATACACACGTAGGTGTGTGTATATATATATTTCTCTCTTTTTTGTATATAGTTCTTTGCATGTTGTTTCCTCCATTAGATTGTAACCTCCTCAAGAGCAGAGCTTTTTACATTCTTTGCATCCCTAATGCTTATCACAGTACCTGATTTGTATTAGGTATTTAATAAATGTTTTTTGATTAAGTGACTAGTAAGTTTTAGAGGTGGGATTTGAACCAAAATCTTCCTGTTCAATGTATATACTGCATTCAATCAATTACACAACTCTACCTATCATACTTTAAATGCAAAAAAAACCCCAAACCCTCTAAACAAATAGCACTTCATATCTGCATTATATTTTAGAGCTTTTGAGTTATCTTTATGAACAGCATGTCAGAGCTGATGATCACTGAAGAAATCATCTATGCCCACTCCATTTTACGTTATGACTAGTGGTGTTGTTTTGAACTTTTAAATTGGTTGAAACAAATAGCCCCAAATGTCAGAGCTGGAAGGGACTCAGTGGCCATTTAATCCAAATCTTTTAGCTGATCAAATTGGAATCAGAGACTTTGACGGCTAAAGCGATTTACCTAAGGTTGTGTAGTGTGTAACTGTCAGAGCTAGAACTTGAACCTAAATTCAAACATCTAAATCACACTACTATCTCTTTCACTGCCCTGCTATTATTAAAAACCTTCACTTGTTCTAAGTAGAAAAAATAATTGTGAAGGAGAAAAATGCATCTTGAGCTAAACACTCCTCTAAAATTCATAAGCATTTGGTGTTTTTTTTTCTTTTTCTGAAAACTCAACTGAACTGGAACATAGTAAGTGCTTAATAAACGCTTATTGACTGACTAAATGACTTTACTGCATATTATGTATTGGGATGACATAAAAGCATTGATTTAGTGACCAGTGTAGTTTGATACACCAATCTAGATTAATTTCAATAAACAAATGCTTAAGAACTAATAATCTATACATTCTTTTACACAATTATAACCTGGGTATATGCCTCTGCTTTCTGAAATTTTGGTATGTGAAATGTACAGTATGTCATGTTTTAATTGAATAAACTTTGTTTTATGGGAATACACATATTGGTCCAGAACTGTGATTTCATTGATTTGGGAGACTTATGATGTGGAAACCCCTTCTACCAGTCTGATCAGCAACATGTCTATACTTTACAGTTTTTGAGAGCTGTGTGGGGGCACTAAGAGGTTTAAGTGACTTGTCCAGTTATAGTATTTATCAAAGGCACATAGGGCAGCTAGGTGTACAGTGGATTGAGCATTAGCCCTGGAGTCAAGAAGACTCATCTATATGAGTTCAAATCTGGCTCACATCCTAGCTGTATGACCCTGGGAAAGTCATTTAACCCTGTTTGCCTCAGTTTCCTCATCTGTGAAATGAGCTGAAGAAGGAAATAAAAAAATTTCAATATCTTTGCAAGGAAACCCTAAATGCAGTCATGAAGAGACAGGCTTGATTGAAAAGTAACTGAACATATGTCAAAGATGCTAATTGAACTCAGATCTCCCACCTTTCTGCAGTGATCATTCTTCATGACTCGAATGCACTCCGTTTCCCACTAGTTTAGAGAGTCCCTTTCTTCTTTTAAGATGAAGCTCAGATTCTATCCTCTGCATGAAGTCTTTCTTGATTCCCACCTCAACTGCTAGTGCCCTCATCCTAAACTAATTTGTATTTAAAAACTTTTAGTATGCATATACTTATTTTTTATTTATGCTGTATATATTTTTATATGGACTTCTTGTCTCCTCCAATAGAATGTTAGCTGATTGCAAGGAGGGATGATCTCATTCTTTATACTTATATCCCCAACATGTAACACAGTACCTGGCACAAAATAGGACTTAATTGATTAATTCATTTCTGATTCTAAGACTGGTTCTGTCTAGTACACCAAATAACTGCTCATAGACATATTAACTTTTTCAATAGGTCAATAACTTGTACTTTCATTGATACGGATTAATCATTTGCCATGGCAGATCAAGAACCCACTGCATCTTAGTAGATGTTCTTTAATAGTTGCTGTGGACAAGCATTACTATAAGAGTATGCCTTGTACAATGAAAAAAGAAAGGAATTTTGTGACAGATGTTGATATTACTGGAATAAAGCAGTGAAACCAATGAACAGTAATCAAATATGTGCTATCAAAAGATCTATAACAAATAAAGAACCTAAATAAAACAAGCAAATGCTAAATGAAATTATTTTGATAAAAAAATGGAATAAAAGTAATATCTCATGATTTAAAAAAAAACAAAAAAATTAGACAAGGTAAGCAAAGGAAAGGAAAGAGAAAGTAGAAAAGGAAGAGAATCAGAAAAATTAAGACAGAAAGGAAGCGAAAGAATGACAAATGTTACAAGAGAAAATTATGGGCAGAAAATAGGAAAATTCTTATTTGCCTAAAAAACTGACTTCTTTCAGATCTATTCAGAGCTACAGGTCTTTGTTTTGAAAGGATCTAAGGTGGGAGGTACCTCACTAGAATACCTATATTTTATATACTATTGGTGAAGAATGAATTCACATGGTTTAAAGGGTAAGAGATAGACCCACCCTGATTATCTTGGATATTGAAGTTTCTATTTTCTCATGGAAAACTACTTCTGAACCCCTTTATTTTTCTAATCAGAAAATTTCTCTCTGAAATGTTTGTATTTTTTTCTCACATGCTGTCTTCCCAGGTTCACTTGCCCTTGATTCTGTGCTCTCATATCTCACTTGTATCATTTTAAAATATAATAGAATCATGCTTAAGATACCAAGGGGTAGTGTGGTTCTCCCCTCAAAGCTTTGGTTCCATAATTTATTTGGCTTAAAATAAGATAATCAAGGGGCTGAAAAGAAAATGACAAATAATTTATTCCATTTTATTTATTCTCATTGTCCAAATTTCACTAGTAAGCTAATGAGGTTTTGGAAGCCCTGTAACAAATGAGGAAGAGGGTTAGTGTCCAATAGATCTTGAGCACTGTCAAGTTCCAGTCTCAGTTTGAACAGATGGTACCTTAAGCATGACAGATCTACTGATTCTCAAAGTCGGGTCGATGTCCAGGAGCATGAAGTGAGGTATCTGGCAGTGGGCTCTGAAATCTGCCTATTAGGGTGATTGAGGGATGGGCTGATTTGCATAGTTCAGCCATAACACTTTGTTTCACTTCATTACTTTGACCAGGCTAAATAGCACCCGTTCTGAGGATTGTATGAATGATTTGATCATTAGCATAAACTTGTAACTGGAAAGAATTTAAAATGAGAAAAGAAATGGAGGTTTTAGGACTCTTGCCTTTTAGCTCTATCTATGAATTTTTTCCTCTGCATTAGCTTCTTCAGTACAGTTCCAGATGAGACACATGAAATTTCCTGGTAAGACCTGGTCAGAGTACATGGAATGTTGGCCTTGGAGGAGACCTTAGAATTGTCTATCCAGTTCCAACACTTCCCTCTTTTTAAAAATGAGGAAATTGATTCCTAGAGAGATGAAAGGACTTGCCCTGGGGCCACACAGCTGCTGGTAAACTAGAATGGGAACTATTCTAGCTTAAGGGCCATAAATTGAGAGCCTAAATCTATTCCAACTAACTCATTTTACAGATGAAGGAACTGAAGTCCCAAAAGATGAATCATCAACTAATCAATTTATACACATCAAACACTTATTATGTGCTAATTGCTTTGGATCAAATATGGAGGCTAGAGCCAGACTATACCTTACATCAAGGTTATATGAGGAGCAAGTAGCTTCCTATTACCATTAAGATAAAACAAAACAAACTTCTTTGATTGGCATATAAATCCTTGCACTTATTATACGTCATTGCCCTTCACAAACTTTACATGCTGGCCAAACTGGCTTATTTATCATTTCCTATATATATTATGCCGACACTTGCCTTCCCATCTTTGCGTAGGTTACCTGTCCTCCAGGCCTAAAAAGTCTTTTTTCCTTGCCTTTGCGCTAAGAATCCCTAGCATTCTTCAAGCTCAAGTCCATCTATTTAGACAAAACCTATATTTTACTCCTACCCTACCCTACCTACATTACAGCTGCCCTATCCAACCAACCAGAAATTACTTCATATTTACTTGGTTTATATTTTGCATTTACTTATCTGTGCACAAGTTGGCATGCTCCCTCCTCTTCCCTCCTTTGAATCTCCTTTAGGACAGGGATGGTTCATTTTTGTCCTTGGAACTTAGTTCAGTACCAGGACTACTGCAGAAATGTAATAAATGAAGGTTGAAGGAATCACCAGAGCCTTTAATTCCACATTTTCTGCCCTTTCTACTGTGCCACATGCTTGGTTGGTTCTCAATGTTTTACTCTACCACTGTACCTCCTTTTCTTCACATTGTAATGTTCATTTTTGATATCTCCTGACTCCTTTTATTGTCTTGCTTTTCCCTTGGGGTATTATTCCCATAAATTTATAGTACCTTTGTACTCTTCCTTGGTAGCCTCCTCCTTCACTATGTTTTTTTCTCTAATCAATGGGTTGGGTTCTGGATATATGGCCTCTAACATGAAAACATAACTTCTCATATCCCAGGGCCCTGGTCTCAGATAGTTGTTCTATTGTTAAAAAACGATGTCACAAACGGTTTCACATTTAAGTGATTGGTTGTGGCTTCGATATCAATATGTTAACAAACATTTATAAGTACATACTATGTACCAGGCATGTTGCTAAGTGCGGGGGATACAAATACTGAAAAGAAAGAATCTCTGTCCTCAGTGAGTATACAATATGATAGGAGAAGAGGACACACAAAAGGAAGGTAAAAGGCATGTGTTGAAGTTACCCAAGACAGGACAGACATGGTGGCAAATTCAGAGACATCCCAAAGTACTGCAGCCAGGTGAGAAAAGGGATATTCTGAACTGAGCTCCCTCATTAAACAGGAGTTCTGGAGTCCATGGTTCAATCCTTCAATCAGAGAGATGGAAGGTAGTGATGAGGTAGAGTCCTAAGACTGATAGGAGCTTGCAGGATGATGAGATTTTTCTAATAATGAACTTTCTGGGACACAGTGAAGAAGTCAGAGATGCCACAGAATAGTGCAGTCAGGGTCAATACATGGGAAATTTTACATTTCAGGGATATCTATGTTTTGTAAGAGAACCATAAATATAAGCTTTTAACCTAAAGAAACAAATGTCTAAAGGTGAACGTCTGTTCATTGCAGCAAGTTGGTGATGATAGTAGGGGCAGAGATTTGTACTGTGCCTTCACTATCAGATAAAAATTGCATCCTGCCTGTGTATATGGGGAATTGTTTCCCTGCTAAATTTATCTGTAAATTGATGAGTCTATTTTAAGGTTTTTCCTTATTCGCATTGCAACTGCAAAGTCAAGGTCTTTTTCTCTGAGATGATACTCTCCTAAGTGATCTTTCTCCATTTTATGCCTTCTACAATGGACTTTCTATTTTGCTATCTGAGGGTGTATTATAGTCCTAGTCTTTTTAATCAATATATAAGATCATGTCATTCCTTTATAAAAAATGTTCAATGGCTCTCCATTGTCTGCCAAATAAAACATAAATTCATATCATTGACATTCATGAGGTGCCACAGGATAATTCCATATATACATTCAGCCTTATCTCATAATACATGGCATCACCTCCTTAATATCATGGTCCTCTTTAAGAACAAAGGGCAAACAACAACAACTACTACTACAGCAACAACAGCAACATTATTCCCTTATTTACATATTATTCCTTCAACCAAACTTGACCACTTTTCATCCTTCATTCTTGTCCTTCCCCTTTTATCTCCATTGTCCTTGCTCATACCCTTTCTAGACTAGAATAGAATAGATCCCCATCATAATGGGTAGAAGAATGGCCAAGATGTGGGGAAGACTTAGGTTAAACCTCTGATAGACTTAACAATGCCACTGGCAAGTCTAACTATAAGGTGCAGAGGTATCAGTAGAGTAAGTTTTTATATTTGGAATTGATTAAACTTCAGATTGATAAAGCCATGAGTCCCGATTGTTTTAAGGCAGGAAAAATCCTGTGATATTTTGATAGATTTAAAACTAGAGGAAACCTCAGTAGCCATCTATTTCAACTTCTAATTTTTTAGATGAAGAAGTTAAAGGTCAGGGTCATTAGGTGACCAATCCAGAATCTTGTAGGTAGTGAGCATCAAAGTCAGGATTTGAACTCAAGTTATAAGGTCAGAGACACAGAATCAGAAATGATGTCAGAGATGATCTAGTTCAACCTTCTCATTTTACAGATGAAGAAGCTGAGATTCAGAGAGAAATAGTGAGTTGCCCTTGATCAAAATGGTACTAATCATTAGAAGTGGGCCTCTGACTCAGGACTCAGAACCTATTCCAGGCTACCTTCACAGAGGAAATGTGGGGCTAACTTTAAAGAGAGCATATGTGCTTATGTGTTTGTATGTCTGTATATCTGTTATTCATGTATTTGTATTTATATGTATTTATACCCTGCATGTTTATATACCAATCTCTTGGTTTCCTCTGCCTGCCAACCATTTCTATGTTGAAAAAATAGAATGGCATTTTTTTCCCACCTGCTGCTTTACTTTGCCAAAGTCAATATGGCTGTCATCACTCTTGGCTTTGGATTTGTCATCTGAAAAACGAAATAATGGGTCTTGTTTTACAAGGGTATTATTAGGATAAATTACAGACCCTATGAGAAATATGAGATGCTTTAGATCTCTTGGAATTGAGGGAGCATTACCAGTCAAAGAGCCCTAATTTGAGAGTTAGAAAATCTAGGTTCTAGGTCTGAGTCTGTCATTAACTCTCTGGTTGACTGTGAAGAAATCCCGTAACCACACTGGACCTAGGTGATAGTCTTAAGTTTTCTTTTACCTCATATTTTATGTTATTCAATTCCATTCAATTTCAAACCAATTCATTTGTCACCAAGTATATGCAGAGTGCAGGGCTAGAAACTGAGGAGAAACAGCAATGATAATAGCTAGCATCATATCATGCTTTAATATTTGTAAAGCATTTTCCATGTTCTCTCTCATTTAATCCTCACAGTAGCCTTGTGAAAGAAGTACTCTTATTAGCTCCATTTTACAGATGAGCACACTAGGACCAAAAGACATTAAGGACTTGGCTCAGGGTCACAGTTAGTAAGTATCTGACTCAGGATTTTAACTCAAGAGTTTCCTGACTGCAGACCCAGTTCTTAGCCCACTGCATTGCCTCACTGCTTAAATATACAGAAAATGTGCTAAGATGGTAGAGCAAACCAAGCTAAAAAAGGTAAAATATGAGATCTTAAAGATCCTTATGATCTAAAAAGGAGATGAAGTGAACAGATTATCATAGTGTAATGTAGAAACAGATGTGTCAAAAAGAAGATAAAATGAGGAGAAAGTCATTAATCTTAGTTACAAGCGCTGGGGAACCTCCATGCAAAAGTTAAGATTTAAGCTGGCATTTAAAAGAGAGGTCAAGTTTGGACAAATGGAGATGCTGATGGGGAAAGGATACGATCTAGGTAGCAGAATCTGTATGAAGAAAGGCATAGAGGCAACAAAATACATGACAAAAATGTTCCTAGATTATATAATGCATCCACAGAATCAGTGAGAAGTTAGGTTGTAAATGTACGTTGGGACCAAATGCCAGACTATGGACTTTGAACCTAATTCTATAGGTAATTTCGGAGCCATTAAAAGTTTTTGAGTAAAGGATTCCTGTAATTAGAACTGTTAGAATTATTCTGAGGCATTATTTATAGCATTCATGATGCATGACAAAACTCAAGAGATGACAGTCATAAGGCATTGAAAAGAAATTCTGGGAGTGAACCAGCTTCCCAAGTTCCTTTAGAACTTCAGTCCCAGTCTGGAATTGGCAGTTACATGTCTCTGATTCTTACTAGCCCAGATTCTGTCAGGATAGATTCCCACCCACTTAATAGCTGAAATAAATGCCTATATGCTTTGTGCAGAGGCCTTGACATGGGTGAATTTATTCTAATGGTAATTATGATATTATTTATTATAATTAAGTAAAAAGACTGAACATTCCAAGATTCCAAAAGTGGCAAAAACCTAAATTAAATAAAATGGTCTTCTGAATTTTGCCACCAAAACTTATAAATTTATTATAGCATGTGATTTGTGGACCAAGTACTGCTGTTGGTTTATAAGACTTATATTTATGTGAGACTTTTGAATTATTAGGTTCCTGACTCTCTTGACCCCTTAGTATAAAACCATAATCCCTTGTCCTGGTGGGTTTTATTTTTAACCAAAGTGGCAAGTACTTGATTTAAAATCAGAATGGATTGTTAAGTCACAGGTAATATAATTGTACAGGGAATTGTTCATCAGAGTGAATAATCTACATTTAGTCAATTGTGTTCATAAAAGATTACCCCCAAGCTCTCTAGTGAATTCCTAGAAATGTTCCATCACCATAGTACATAATAATAATTTCACGGACAGAAAAGAATTAAACACTCCTTTGTAGCTACAAAAAAACCGCATACATAGTAGCTGTGAGTGATTCGGTGATTACTCAATATGTCTGCTATCGTGATTCTCTGCATGGTTTTAAAAATAATATTGTAACGAGTAACACTTATTTACCTAGAATAGAGATCTCCAGCCTTCACATCTCTCACATACGGGAACTCATGAGAAACAAGGAGGCCTGACAATTCACTAGCCTTTCTTCTGCTTTGGTCTAGACCTGTGATCCTATTTGTGGAAGGAACTCTCAGGGAACAATACAGATCAGAATTTAAATTTTCATTTTATAGTCTTAGTAAGTTTTCTTGGACACTGAGAGGTTAAAAGATTCACCCAAGTCCACACAGCCAGAATGTCTCAGGGGAGAGATTTGATCTGAGGTCTTGTAGACTCTAAATCCAGGGCTTTATTATCTGGTACTATATACTATGCTGCCACACTTAATATTGCTGTTATTTTTCTGGGTTGATAATTTCAATGATATAGAGATCCTTGAATGTAAACTCCTAAAAATGTAGATCAGCACCTGTTCTGTAACTTATCATTTTAGGTAATTCATTGGAGAATTGAGAGGTTAGTGACTAATCCAGGATAATACAATTATTGTGCTAGAGGCAGAACTTAAATATCTTCCTGACCCGAAAGCCAATTCTCTGTCCAGTGTCCCAAACTACCTCATACTTAATACTGTAGAAAACAGTGGTTAATTTTAGAGGAGTAGGAGTATTATATTAATGACAGTTAAAGATCTTCCCCACATTTTAATGGACCTACCCATTAAAGGAAGCTTGATTAGGGGAGATTTGTTTTATAGGAAGTTAGTTAATTTTTAATGAGGCTCTGGTTCTCAAGGGTCCTGATGCCCCTTGGTTCTGAAAAGTGTCTATGTACTCTGAGATAAGGTTTTGTTTTGGGACTTACTCATTGGAAGTGTTTGTTTGGTCAGACCAGACTCTGGGTAGCTGCTAAGGAGTCCCTTGGCTTTGAAAACCCAGATGTTGGTGCTTCTCTCTCTGGTAACTAAGTAGGTATTACTTAGGGTCAGACAGTTGGAAGCCCTGTCTGTTGGTCTTCATTCCTCTGTTTGCATTTTCTCTGAAGTTCAGGGTGCTGACTTTTCCCCCTGAACTAAGTGAATAATATATGTGCTTGATTAAAGTAGATTGTTAGACCATATTTTCCCCTGAAGTATTATACTCAGTTTTGCTGGGTAGGTGATTCTTGGTTTTAGACCTA
>JAQQSK010016978.1:0-10264 GCA_028658325.1 Potorous gilbertii | reverse complement strand
CCCCCCAAGAATCCTTCCAAATACTTGATCTGGTTCTTGCTCAGCAATTTCATCCTGAAAGAATCATCTCCCACTGGACACATTCATACAAGGTTAATATGAGCTGACAGCATGACATGGGAGCCCCAAAAACAGGCAGCCATAGACTTCTTTAGAAGAAGTACAGAATCTCATATTCTCTTCCTTGGCCACACCTTGTAGGGACAATTGGGTTCAGTTCTAGGGCCACAAATGAGGAAGGACATTAATGAACTGGAGACATCCGGGATGGGGAGGGAGAGACTTAGAGACTAGACCCTCCAAAGGTCACTTGAAGCAATTGGAAATGTTGGAGCTTGAGAAGAAAAGATGTGAGAGCTATATCCTCTTATTGGCAGGGCCATAACCTGGGAGAGGTATCAGGCTCCCTATGTTTAGTCCCATAGCCCCTGTGAGAAGCATGTGTCTAAGTTGTGGGGAGGCAGATTAGACTTCAACTAAAATGGGTCTAGAAGACCCTCATAGCTATCCCGCAATGGAACTGGCTGCCTATGGAGGTAGTGAGTGTTTCCCATCCTGGAAGACTTTAAGAGAAGGACAGATTGTGGGGTGGCATAGAAGGAGTCTTTGTTTTCTGTTCTCCTGAATGACCTTGGAGGTTCCTTCTCTGAGCCCTGAGGTCTTTTGTGTTTCTTTCGTCCTCCATGGCCATGCAGCAACACAAAGAAAAGACAAGCACCTGGCCTTGGGTATGACAGTATCAAGAAGGAGTGGATCTTGGAGTCATTTCAAAGAAGGTATCTATAGGACCTGCAGGCCAACTGGTGGAAGAAAGGATGATGAGAATGGAGAGGAGAGCAAAGGAGACAGAATAGAAAGAATCAGGCTCTTGGTTCACAGATGGGTTCAAATTCTGTCACTAATATTCTCTACCTGAATGCCTTTGGCAAGTTACATCCATTCCTTGGGCCTCAGTTTTCTCATCTGTAAAATCAGGGCATAGGACTAAATGGCCAGACCGTGAGGCCAGATTCAATGCTAAAACTAGAATGTTATGACTAGTTCAGAAGACAAGCATAGTTTCAGGAAGATCAATGAAGTGGGCAGGAAAAAGAAAGCTGGGCCACACTGATCCAACATTCATTGTCTGTATACATACTATGTGCTGGCACACAGGATCTGAAGAACAAATGAAAACTGTGAGCTGTGTTCTGGACACACTGAGCTTGACATGCTGGCAGGATAGCTACAAGAAAGTGACCTGCTGGCCTTTGGGTACAGCTGGTAGGATATAGTGGGAGCCATAGACTTGCAAGTGAGTCCTCCACATAGTGGCCGTTATTGAACCAACAGGATAGAGACACTCTGTGGCAGGGGAGGGAGCCCACTGAGAAAACAACGGTGGGTCAAAGAATGAATATGGTAGTATCTAGTTCACAGTCAAGAAGCAAGCCATGCAGCCTTGAGCACAGCTACTATGTGTGCTTTAATCTGTCCATGTCGTTTAGCTTTTGTGATTGTTTCCTAAAATTTTAGGTGCCTTTGACCTTTGTTGACTTCATCTTTTGTCGCTGTTGCTCTGGTCACTGGATTGTGCTGAGACTTGCACTTTCCATAGCAAAGGCTGCTTGCTGTGTGTTAATGCCTACTTCAGGATTCTCTGATGCCTTGAGGTTCTTCTGCTCCCTCCTTACCCCCAGCTTTAGAACTTTGAAAAAGATTCTGAATACTAACAGAAGTCTGTTGGGAGGCAAGGTACCACAGTGGAGAGAGACCTAATTTTGTAGTCAGGAAGACCTGTACTTAAGTCTTGCCTTTGACACATACTGGCTGCATGACTCTAGATAAGTTATCCAAGCTCCCAGCATCCCTGAGCAGTGAATCAACCCTCTTATTTTGTATATGAAAAACTTGAGTTTAGAGAGGTTATATGCTTTGCCCAAATTTACAGTTTAGATGTGGAAGAACAGGGATTTGAACTCTGGTCTAGAGCTAAGTCACCCTGTTAGACAATATGAAGTTGTTTTTCACCCCCTTCTCATCCTCAGGCTACCTCTGTTTCTCTGGTGAGGGAAGGCTGCTACCTTCCTGCATCGATAATGGCTCAATCATCCAGGCACAGTCCTCCTTCAAAGAGCATGGATGCCTATTGCAGTTCATCCTACTGGTGAGGATGGGGTTAGGGCCCCAGACTACACTCACACCAGGGCTATTGACCAGTGCTGAAGCCCTCAACAATCATCAGAAGCACATGATCCTTGCAGCTGTCAGGTGGCAAGGCTTGGCAAGTCCTTCTGGCAGCTTCTCAAAGGATTTTTGAATCTCAATATGTGTTTATATATTGGGGAGGGGGTGAGGGCTATCTTTAGGAAGGAGTTTATTTATGGATGCATGTAAATCCACAAGCATGTCAGGCAATAACTTGCTGATACCACAGAAATGAACTGAGAAGTAGCTCTAGGCTCAGGGAATTCAAAGATTCTTGGCTCTCCATGATTGGAGTAGCAAGTGAGATTCATTAAAGGAATGAGTCCCTTTAAGTGTGAAAGAAGGTGAATTTCACCAAGAAGAAGGTCTGCAGTCAAGGATAAGGGGTAAATTGGAGCCATGTGTGTCTCCTTACAGCTGCACAAGTCGAGAGTACTTTCGCATTATTCAGTTTTATAGCTGGAGGAACTGTGGGAGAACATCTGATCTAATATCTTCATTTTACAGTTAAGGAAAATGAAGCCTAAAGAAAGGAAGCCATGTTTACCAAGGTCACACAGGCAGTTGTACCAGCAACCAGGGATAAAACCTAGGTGGCCTGACTCCCCATTCAGCATCTCAACTATATCCCACTGTGGCTAATGTGAGCCTCTTTACAGGCTCATTTGGAGGAACTCATCCTAGTGCAATTTCTAAGGCTATAGAGCCACAAGACCTGAGTTCAAATCCCACCTCCACCACTTGCTACCTGTGTGACCTTAGGCAAGTCTCGTCTCTTCTCTAGGCTTCAGGTTCCTCCTACAAAATATAAGTGAGTTGGACTCAATGATTGCTAACGTCCCTCCTGGCTCTATATCTAAGAGCCCCTAAGCTAGAGATGCCCTGGAATTTGTGTGTATGTGTGTGTGATTTTAAGCTGAAAAGACTTTTTTTTTAAATTTACCTTTAATTTTCATGTAGGGTTGTCTAAACTTGTAATTTCTTTTTTGTTAAAGGGGACATACCATTACTATTTTCTTAACAGAGTTACCAGAACTCCCTCCCACTGGCAAACACAGCCATGTCAATGCGATCATGGCTCCATCAAACAAAATATTAGCCAAAAACATACCTCAAAGCTTTACTTCTTTCTCGGAAAGAAGAAATAGAACTCAGAAGTTTCCACTTGAAGAGCTGTGATGAAGACACCTCCCATGTCTCCTCCTGTATTGTCTTGGATTTATCTACCGCAAAATGTTGGAGGTTAAAGGAACAATTGGGATCATCTACCCCAGGACTCATCCTCACTGTGCATTTGAGTGGTTCTTTTCATACTTGGGACAGAGTTACAGGGATCCAGCCTCCACCCTCTTCAGCTACCTGCTTGCCTGGGGATCAGCAGAATCTGCCTGCTTACTAACCAGGATCTGAGTGTGATCTTCATGCATGGAACAGAGCAGAAGCACCAGTCCCACTGTACATTTCATGAGTAGTGTGTTTTTTATCCTTGAGGAAAGAGTGATCCTCCAAAAACCTTTGGAGCAGGTTTTAGATGTGGAGTCAAATCTGGTTTAAGGAAGATATCAATTCAGCTGCTGATTGGAGAATGCTGTAAAAAGAGGGGAGAACATGGGGAGTAGGGAGTCCATTTAGAAACTATTGAAATAATCCAGGCAAGAGATGATGAGGGCCTAAACTAGCTCAAAGGCTAGGTGATGAATGTGAGTGGTATTTTGGAGGCAGAATCACCAAGATTTTACAAGTCATTGGCTCTGGGAGTTGAGAGAGAAGAAAGAAGCCAGACTCAAAGGTTTCAACTTGGGTGTATCGACAGCATGGAGAAGTTTGGAGAAAGGCTGGGTTTTGGAGGAAATAGAATCAGTTCTAATTGGGGCATGTAGAGTGTGAAATGACTTTGGGACATTCAGGTAGAGTTTCTAATGGGAACTTCACAATTTAAACAGTATCCAGTAGACAGACATTTTAAAGAGTCTGGATAGATAGAGATAAATATAAATTCTTAAAACGTGTAAATATGTATACATAAAACATATATATACACATATGTGTATATACATACATACACATACATATGCATATACACACATGCATATATGCAAATATAGACTGTATTGTCTTTGTGTTATGTCAGATGCTTCCAAGGTCCCTTCCCTCTGAAATTGCTGGGCTCTGCTGATCAGTAGGACCAGTGCTCCAAGTTAAATTTGAATGATGGATGAGATGTGAGGAGAGGAGCAGTCATTTTTCCTCACTCAAGCCCATGCATTTGTTATGTGCCCAGCTGGAAGGAAGTCAGCAGCTATGAAAGAATACAAAGACCTAGTCCACAAATTACTAATAACTTTCTACAGCACTTACAGACTAATAACTTTCTAGAATGCTTTGAGGTAGTACTGCTGGAATCATAGCATTTATTTTACAGATTTTACATTTATTGACATACAGATGCTTAAGCTCAGAGAGTAGATAAGTGACTTGTCTGTAACAACCCAGTCAGTAAGTATTTGAGGGATTCAAGCAGATATCTCAATTCCAAATTCAGCACTCATTCTAGCACACTCCCCCCCTCTCACATAGTCATGGCCATGACTTTGACCTCAGCAGAGTTGGAGGTCTGTCTTTAGCCAGATAATCAAGCCAAAGTTTATAAAGCATAAAATAAATTATTAACTAATTAAGTTCTGAAACTGTAGGGAAACAAGGTGTATTAATGTTAACACAAGTAACAGTTTCACAACCCAGTTTAGAGAGGAAGAGTTTTATGGGTAGAAGTCACATAACTTAGGGCATGTATACTGCTGATGGAAAACCAAGCACAAATAGGAATTGAAGAATCTATCATTCCACCTCTACTTTGTCTAGACTCTTGGAATCACTCCATCTTTCTTAATATCATAAACCTGCAGATCAGCAATCATAACTTATCTTTATAGCTAGTTTCGTGCCTCTCTCACCATTAATGACCAATGATGTC
Organism: Potorous gilbertii; assembly: GCA_028658325.1. Taxonomy (NCBI): domain Eukaryota; kingdom Metazoa; phylum Chordata; class Mammalia; order Diprotodontia; family Potoroidae; genus Potorous; species Potorous gilbertii. The sequence goes on along the minus strand of JAQQSK010016978.1, from coordinate 5,103 downwards.
TTAGTTGAAATAGAGTTTAAGCCCGGTGGAGGAAGAATCTTTTTTAAATTCAATTTTGTTTTTTCAGTTATAAAATATTTATTTTTTCCTCCCATACTCTCTCCACTGGAGAAAAAAAAAGAAAATCTTAAAATAAATAAACATAGTCAAGCAAAATGGATTCCCATTGACCATGTCCAGAATTCTGCTTATTATCCATCCCTTCTCTGTCAGGAGAAGTGTAACATGTTTTATCATTGGTCCTCTCCAATCATTTTTAGTACCAAGCATTTATAGAGTACTTACCATGATGCCATTTGCCCAAGGTTACACAGCTAGTAAGACTGGATTTGAACACAGGTCTTGCTGACATCAGATCCAGTACTCTAGCCCCTAGACCACCTCGTTTTCTGGTTCTTCTTATTTCGCTCTTCACCAATTGACACAAGTATCTCCACATTTCTTTGAAATGATCTCTTGCATCACTTTGTATATCATGATCTTATTCAATTACATTCATGTATCTTATTTTGTTCAGTCATTCTCCAATTAGTGGACACTGCCTTAGTTTTCAGTTCTTCACCTCTACAAAAATAGTCATTGTAAATCTTAATGTAAATGAATCCTTTTCCTCTTTATTTGATCTCTTTGGTATACTTAGAGACCTTTGCGTTTAAAGATTCCTATTCCTCAGTTTGCAATCTCAAGTATATGATTCTAAGGGCTAATACCCACATGTCTAAAAGAGGAGGGCCCTGGGATCAAACATAAGGAATAACCAAAACCTGAGTGGCCTCTCTTCTTCTGTGTGTGGTGAGCTTAGTCAAGTGGAAGACCATAGCCATGGCCACCAGCTTCCCTGATGATCCAAGCCTTGTCCATGGACACTATTGGTCCCAGGGAGCAGGAGAGAACATATAAACCATGGGGCATCAGCATCACTATGTTTGTCAGGGTCTAGCTTAGCATCATCACAGTCATTACCCTCATAAACTAAGACTGACCACAGGGACTGGGATTACTCTCAGAGTAAGGCAGGGGATGATATCGATCCACAGCAGTGGGATAAGTGTTTGAGCTCATGTCTCCAGTGAGATCTGTAAGAAACATGGAGAAAGTCCAGGACTCTGCTGAGACTGCTTTAGAGAGGAAGCAGCTTTACCTTTTGATACTTCACCCAATGATGTCTGAGAAAGTCTACTAGTCAATGAAAATTCATTAAATCCCCACTACTGTCTGGCATTGAACCAGGCATTGAGGTTACATCGATGAAAGTGAAACCCTCCATTCCCTGACACAACTTACATTCTACAAACACATAAGTGCACATAAGGTAGTTTGGGGGGCTGGAAGGAGGAAAGGGGATCAGGAAAGTCCTCATGAGGAAGATAGGGTTGAATATGAGCCTTAAATCCTAGATCCTTTCAAATTGAGAATTTAGTCCCTAAGAATAGAGGAAGGCAGTAAAATTCAATCACCATTTAGTATGTACTAAAATTTGTTCAAGGCAAAATTGTCCTAAATACTGAGGATACAAAGACGGAGCTTACATTCTGTTGGATGTGGGATGGAGGAATAGAACCTATAATTACATAATTGTAACACCAGATAGAGAGCATCATGGAAAGCTCCATCTGTGTACTAGGTACTTTACTAGGATCTGTTGATGCAAAGGCAAAGGATACCCTATTTTCAGTTAAGTTATATTTTGGGGGAGAAAATGTGGAGATAGAAATAAAACAAACTAAATATAAAGTAAATGATGACAATGGGGGAAAGGTTTCAGGTCAGGGATGTCTCTTAAACTGAACTCTGAAGGAAGTTATGGATTGAAAGGAGCAAAGAGGAAGAGGAAGAGCATTCCAGGCCACAGGGACATATTATTCGTAAGTATAGAGATGGTGGAGGTGATGTGAGTGAGAAATAACATGAATCAGTTTGGCTGAACTTGAAAGGCAGTAGTAATGAGTAAGAAATCTTGGGACATGGGCTGAAATGATGTAGTGCAGAGGTCTACATGCCTCTGTAGCTTTTTGAACAGGGAGTGATATATTTTAGGAAAATCACATTGGGAGATCTGTGGAAGATGGGCTATAGAGGGAAGAGATGAGAAACAGGGAGGCTAGATAGGAAGTTATTGAAATAATTCTGGAAAGAGGAAATGACATCTTGCACCACACTTCAGGTGTGAGTGGAGAAAAGGGAATAAATGCAAAAAAAGGTGGAGGTAGGAATAACATGACTTGTTCAACTGGTTGGATAGGTGGGGCAAAGAAAACTTAAGTGTCATAAGATGACTGAATGATTGGATGATTCAAAAAATAGTGGTATTCACAACAGAAACAGGGGAATGGGGAAAGGTTGACTTTGGGGAGAAAGATCATTTCTGTTTGGGGCATTTTGAATCTAAGATACCAGTTGGAAATGGCCAAGAGGAAGTTAATGAAATGGTACTGGATCTCAGGAGATAGACTGTATCAGGATATATAGATCTGGGAGTCATCTTCACACCAATAATTGAGTCTATAATCGCTGGTCAGACAACTGGTGGAGTATATAAAGAAGAAAATGTCCCTGAGACAGACACATAGGGTACACTCGTTGTTTGGGAATGGAACACATTGTTCTAGCAAAGAAGATTAAGAAGAGACAAAATCCATAGGAGGAGAGGCAAGAGAGAGCAGTATCGCCAAAACCGAGAGAGGGAAAAATATCCAGGAGAGGAAAGTGGTCAACAGTATGAAAGCCTAGAACAGGTCTAGAAGCACAAGGACTGAGTAAAGGTCATGGGACCTGACAACTATGAGACTGGTTTCTGTGGACGGAATAATTTCGGTTGAATAGTGCTGTTAGAAGGCAGGCTTCAAAGGGATCAAAGAGGAGAGACGGTGGAGACCACGAATGAGGGCAGCTTTTCCATGAGTGTGGCTATAGAAAGGAGGAGAGAGAGAGGACAAGAGCTTAAGGTGATGATAGTGAGAGGGTGTGTGTCTGTGTGTGTTTGTGTGTGTGTGTTTGTGTGTGTGCATGTGTCTGTGTGTGTGCGTGCATGCATGTATGTGTGTGTGTTTGTGTGTGTGTCTAAGCTAAAGATAAGAAACAGAATAGAAACTATTTAGGAGGCAATTTCCCAAGGTTATATGATAAAAGTTCAAGTAGAGAACTTTGTGAGAAAGGCTGTCTCTTCAAAAGAGACTGAAGTAAAGGTGGAGAGAATGGGAGATGATAGGGAGGAGAAAGGAGTAAGCATTTATATGGCACCTGGTTATGTGCTGGGCATGCTGCTAAATGTTTTGTCCAAATATCTCATCTGATATGCATAACAAACCTACATAATAGGTACTATCACTTTTTCCAATTTGCAGATGAGGAAACCAAGGCAATAAAAAAGTTAATCTACTTACCCTGAATCACACAACTGGTAAATGTCTAAGACTGGATTTGATTTCAGGTCTTCCTGACTCCAGTCCCAGCACCCTACTACTTAGACTGCCAACTGCCTCTTGATATCAATAAGCTTTGGAAAACATTCTATATACAATGGTACTCCTTCCTTAGTTCCATCTCATCTTACTTTTGGGGAGTGTCTGGTTTCCCATTTCCTGTTAGTGAGTCATATCTAGAATGAATAAGATCCCAGGAAAGTTTGAATCTTTGTGTGGTTTCCTCTACCTGTCACACCATGAATGTTAAGCACTTGCCCCATCTTTGAAATTGCCACCAATTTTCTGAGTTGTCTCCCAGGGAAGGCCAGCTCCTTGATAATGAATGTGGCCATCCACATTGCTTTGTGGGTTTTCATCACTCTTCCTTCATGTTCTCTTACAGCCTTTGCCAACAAGACAAGCTGCCTGTCACCTTCCAGTCCTGCGTGCTCACCAAGGAGTGCCAGGTGTCGGAGTGGTCTGAATGGAGCCCATGCTCCAAGACCTGTTATGACACATCCTCCCCTAAAGGGAATCGTATCCGCACACGGACCATCAAGCAGTTTCCCATTGGTAGTGACCAAGACTGCCCTGCCCTGGAGGAGATTGAGCCTTGTCTGACCCAAGGAGATGGGCTCACACCCTGTGCTACGTAAGTAAATAGCCTGCAATTGTAGAGTCTACTCTAACCAGTAGAGGAAAAACGATTACTTCCAAAAATCTGATACTCTCTAAGGACCTTTTATTTTGCCAGTTAACCTCCTGCAGAGGGAAATAGATAGATATTGGTTCTTATTGACAGAAACCCCATCCTGCATACCCATTTGGTGCCAAAGGCTGTTTTGGGGAATGGGCAATAATGATAACAGCCCTAGTGTCTGACACTTCCCCCCACAACCTCCTCATGAGGGAAGTAGTGGTGATACTGTGAGTCCTGTGGCACAGAAGGAGAAACTGATGTGCAGAAAGAGGAGCCAAGTGGCCCAGGATCATCACACAGATGAGGAGCACAGCCAGACTCTTGCCCTAGGTCTCTCCTGACTTATAATCTAGGTTTCTTTCCACTACACCCCACTCTCAAGACAGAAGTAACCAAGACACCCTTCTATTTTCAGATCTGGCAATAACTAGGTGTGGGCAGCAACTCTTTCTCAGTGGTTTCTAGGGATCTAGAATGCAGTCTCAGTCCTGCAATGAATAGTAACAGCAGCTGGTGTTCATGCTGGGCTTGAACTTTACACATACCATCTCCTTTGGTCCTCCCAAAGAACCTGTAAGGCCCATAACTTTACAGATAGAAGAGATCTGGCTCAGGGAGGTTACATGACTTCTCCATCATCACAGCTAGTCAGTATCAGAGGCAGGATTTGAATCAAGATGCTCCTGCCTCCCAATCGAATACTCTTTCCATCTTACTGCTACCATTGCCTTACTTCTTGGATAACCTGGGCTGACACCTACCTTCTCTGGTCCTAGGCCTCCTCATGGACAAAATCAGCAGGTACATCGGAGGCACTCTCTGGTCCCTCTGAAATTTCACTTTCTCTGATCTATGGAAATAGTTTTAAGATGAATGATTCTGTTCAAACTATCCTGGAGCATTTATTTAGCACCAATTCTGCCAGCACTGGAGAAGCAAAGACAAAAGTGGGGAAATACCTGGTCTCAAGAAGTCTGTATTCTAAGAAGAAAGAGTGTG
>JAQQSK010016977.1:0-10264 GCA_028658325.1 Potorous gilbertii | reverse complement strand
ATGACTGGATACAGCCCCAGTAGAAGACAGCATAGCATAGGAAAAGGAGTGACAGATGTGGAATTAGAAGACCTTGGTTTATATCCTGAGTTTGCCACTTGTTAGATACCGTCTGTGGTCAGGAGCAAGTCATTCTTCTGTAAAATGACAACAATTATAGTTGCATTGGTTTCTTTGTGGGAATTTTATGAAGGGACATTTGAAATGTACTTTCTAAGAAAAAAAGGCTTCTAGACATATTATCTATCCTCATTTTCATTACTTGACTGTCTGAAAACCATTAGCTGTGTTGAGCTGTAGTCCCAGACATGAAACAAGAATTTCCAAATTGACTGTCAAATGACATTTTCCTGGAAATTTCAAGGAGGACAGTATTATTTGACTCCTGTATCTTAGATAACAGGAGCTCTTGAGACTGCTGCAAAAAGCCTGAATGGTTCTTGAGTGAAACTTGTCTATCATGTGGCGACTACCCAGCCCGAGGCTTCCATTGACATGTCATGTGGTAGGCATTGTCTCAAAGACCAATAAATCATTAAAAATAATCATAAGGTAAAAAGCCCTCGTACATAGCTCTGATTATGCCATAAATGTCATAATGTCACAAATGCTCAATATGGAAACATATCTAAAAATGAAAATCAGACCGGGTGGACCAGCTTTTTGGCTTTTTTCTATCTCCTAAGCAGATCATATTCCTTAGGGTGAGTGTTTTATCCTTTAAAAGAATTATCTTATTTTGAGTTTATGAAATAAAACAAGCACTTTTATAATATAGAATAAAAATAATTATACATGAAACTGCAAAATGTATTTGCTATTCCTTTTAAATATATGATAAAGTTATCCTGTAAATTTCTTTTTTCTTCCCTCCCCACTCTACCTAGAAATGGCTACCATTAGATACAAATATGTGTGTGTATAAAATACAAGTATGTATGTATGTATAAATATATATATATAATATATGTAAAATCCTTCTATACATACTTCTATTTATCAGTTCTTTCTCTGGATGTGAATAGCATCTTCCTTCATAGGTCCTTTGTAGCTAATTTAGGTATTTATTATTGTCAAAATGACTTAGACATTCAAAGTTGTTCTTAAAACAATATCATTACTGTATACAAAGTTCTCTTGGTTATGCTCAATTCATTCTTCATTATTTCATGCAAGTCTTTCCATGTTTTTCTAAAATCAATAAGCTCATCACTTCTTATGGCACTACTAGTAGTATTCCATCAAAATCGCGTATCACAACTTGCCCGTAAGTTGCGGGAGAATGGAACTCTCCCATTTCTCAAGGAAAGGAATTTGTTGACAATGGTTTTACCAGGATGTTTGACTTCAACATTAGATCTGCTTATAACTTATCCTTCCTAGTGATTGAAAGCTCCATGAGGAAAAGGAATGCATCTTATCTAAAGGTGTTTGAAATATGGAATTATAGAATGAGTTGGAAGGGAACTTGGAGGTCATCTAGTCCAACCAATACCTGCCAAACTCATAGTCTTTCCTTGACTCTGCTATCCCATCCAGCAACTATCTTTCTTTTCTCTCTCAGTGATAAACTTCCTGAAAAAGCTGTCTACACCCAAAGTCCCCTTACATCACTATCAAGCATCTCCTCAACAACTTATAATTTGATTTTCATCCTGACTATGGAAGCTGTTCTCTCAAAGGTTAATAAATAATTATTAGTCACATCATTAATGACATTTTTCATCCCTCATCCTCCTTGACCTCTACTACATTTAATACTGTTGACTCAAACTAGTGTAAATAGGATTAATCATACTCTCTTCTAATCAGATCCATATTATCTGATTACCTCATTGATTTCCCTTTCCAAGTAGGACTCTACACAGGAAGTGTGTGAACTGTCTTCTTCCTTTTCCAAGGAGAAACATGCATCCGAAATCTGCAAGGGGGGGGGGGTTGTCCTTTCTTTTTATCCACGATGCTTACTATAGTGCCTTACACAGAGTAGGTGGTTAGTAAATGCTTATTGGTTTATTGACTTTCTATCTAGAAAGTAAACTACCCAAACCCTTTAACTCAGGAATTCTTGAACTTGGAAGCAATTCTTGAAACTGGTGCTTCCCAGGAAATCTCCCTTCTCTAATAGAAAGTTAAACTCTAAAATTATACTTCCTTGAGAATTCAAAATTCCCTTCCTTTACACAGGATGTTGGGATTCAGGGAAAAAAATGACATTGAACTTCTTTCTCAGTCTACACACAAACTCATGTTTCATATTGTCATGTGCTTCTGACATGTTACCCTATTGCATATAAGAGGAGAGATTTCTCTTGAAGCACCCTGAAGGAGGCACAAGGGAAAGGAAAACAAGGCTACAAGAGATGAGAGTTTTAAAGAATATGATAGTTCTTCTCTTATGGGCCACAGAAGGAGTGTCAGCTTCTTCAGTTAGCCAAATTCCTTGTATCACATCAGTTTGATGGGAGGACTCTTCAATTTGACCAGGGACTGACAATGGCCGGTGTCTCATAACTTCTGTCCATTTCTTTTTAATCAAGTTGTCTAAAAATTTATCCATTTTGCTAGTTTTTTCAAAGAATCAGTTTTATTTTTAGCTACCATTTCCATAGGACTTTTTTGTTTGTTTCCAATTTATCTATTTCTCCTGTAATTTTTAATATCTCCTCTTTTATAGCTATTTTGGAGTTTTTGTTAGTATTCCATTTTATGTATATTCAGCTTATTAATTCTCTCATTTTCTACTTTGGTAATATATGTTTTTAGTACTATAACTTCCCTCCAAATTGTCTTTATTCCAGAAATTTTGCTATGTTGTTTTATGATTATAATTTTTCTCTTATAATTAATTGCTTCTATGATTTGTTTTATGACCCTGTAAGTATGTGTTTACTATTTGTTTTTTTACAATCATTTGCAATATTTGTGCTCTAATACTAGGTCAATTTTTATAAAAGTTCCATGTGATGCTTAGCCTCTTAGTTCCGGTTTCTCCAGCAATTTGTTCCCTTATGAATTTAGATGCTAAGACATTTGGAGCACGTAAATTTAACATTGATACCAGTTTGTTGTCTGTGGTTCTTGTAAGCATAATGGAATTTCCTTTTAATCTCTACTAAAGTTGTGAATTTTTGTTTTTGCTTTGTCTGATAGCATAATCTCTTGCTTTTTGGATTCATGTGACACATAGAAAATTTTCTATCAGCCTTTCTATTTTTAAAAAGTGAATGCTTTTGTTTTTTCGGTGTATTTCTTGTAAGCAATAGAGTATGAAGTTTTGTTTTCTTATCCAATATGTAACTCTTATTGAACTGTTTAATCCATTCACATTTAAAGGCAGAAGACTTAGGTTGTATTTTCTTCCATTTGTCTCATATTGCTTTTTTCCTTTCAAATTAGGACTTTTCCTTCACTTTGTCTCTTCACTTATTTTTGCATAATCTAATTTAAGGCAACCCAATTCCAAGAGACTCTCTTCCCCTCTCAAATCCTGTCATCCTATTTGTCACCACTTTCTCAAGTTTTGTAGTTTTATTTATTTTACTAATTCTTTCTTACTTTTACCTAGTTACACAATTCTTCCTCAATTTTTTCTCTCAATTAAATAGGTAAGTAAAAAATTTCCTCTTACTCCTCTCTTATTTATTTTGTTATTTTTTAAATTTTCAGCACATTTTTCTAAAAAAAAATTTTTCCTTCAATTTTTTTATTAATTTTCTTCCTTACTGCATATTCCAAGTCTCTTTGATTTGTTCTCATGCTTTATTACTTCTTTAGTCTCTGTGCTTCAAGCTCCTAAAGTATCTATTTCAAGTTCCTTCTTCTAAACAATTTCTATGTTGTTGCTTTATAGATCTTGCCCCCTATCCTTTATTCCCTGTGGGCTTTAACTCTTGGAAAAAAACAATACATAGAGGAGATAGAGGGGACTGAAATGTTTCCTCACATTGGAAATTTTTCTTTGTTGCAGATCATCCATTTCATTTTCACCCCTTGCTCTCCCCCATGATCATTTTTTCCCATTTGCCATGAAATTTCTTTTTTTAGGTCCATAGGTTCCCACCCTTCTGGATGTCAATTACCTTCAGAGTTCTGATTTCCACCCATCCCCTCTCCCTTAAGGTGGTATGCTATCCATAGACGTACAACATTTTCAGAGATGATGGTCTTTCTGAATACCAACTCCTTGCAGGTATAACCATTGTAATGTCTTTATCTCCTATTATAAAATATCTCACTCCCCTCTGGATATTCTTCAGTTGCACCGCATTACCACCCCCACCCATGAGTCAAGATCTCTCCTTTCTTTTTCTCTTGTTCCAGTCCTTTTCTTTGCCATCATACTTATTCTCTCATAGCTTCTTCTTCCTAAGAAATTACAAAAGCTATTTTCCCTTCTGTGTTTCTTGTTGACTTGATTACATACATTCTTCTCTCCCATTCTGAATTTGATCACACACACACATACACAATTGATTCACTTGTAGGTAGGATATTATGAGACTTAATCCATAATGTTGCAGCCTTACTCCTCCACCATCACTTCTATTTGAGTGCTATCTTTTCTCCATGTTTAATTTTAGAAATTAACCTCTTAATGATCCTGCTGTTGTCATTTTGTCATTTTTTTTTAATCCATAACTGTTTTTCTAGGTTTTTTGGAGGGTGGTGGTGGTAACCTTTCTTTGGTAGCTATGTTTATTTGCCTTTCTTGTGTTTCTGACATCTGGGATGTTTTTAGAATGAATAATCTACTCACACAGTTTTCTGAATATGTTACCTTGTGTTGCATCTTAAGGACTTTTGCTCATCACAATACATCATTCCATTCCCATCTGCAGTTTTTGTAAAGGGTAGAAAGTCTTGTGTTATTCAAAGTCCCTTTTCTTTATATTTGAGGGTCTTTCTTCTGGACACTTGTTGAACATGTTTGTCACTGGAACTGCTGTGTTTCACTACTATTTATCTTGGAGTTAGCATAGGTTGTTTCGTTTGTTTTCGTTTGGTTTGGGGGGTTTTTGTAGGTGATCTCCTGACTCTTCAACTAGATACTTTGTTTTCTGTTTTCAGAAGTTCCAGGCAGTTTTCTGATACTATTTCTTTTCAGGTTATTCTTACTTATCCATTCTTCAGGGAGACCTATGATCTTTAAATTGTCTGTACTCAGTCTGCCTTCAAGATCAATATTTCTGCTTGTAAAAAAATATTGCTTTTTGATTCTTTTTCCAGATTGTCCTTTACTTTCACATATTTGTAATTTGAGTAAGTTGTTCTCTCCTTTGCTTCTGTGGAGAAATCCACTACTATGGATTTATGTTTTTCTATTCTGCTAATTAGTTCCACTGTACATGCAATAAATTTTGTTTTCCTGATTCTTATTTTTCTCTTGAACCATTTGGGTACATCTCAATATGTCTCTATGCTCTCAAGAGAAACCAAAGTCCTCTGCCTCATCAAGTATTTCTTCAAAATCCTGTCTTGAAATACTTATTCAGAGATGGTTGGGTTCATTTAGCTCTCCTGTTAATTATCTTTTCTTCTGTACTAATATCTTCCCCACCAATTAGTCTACTTGTGCTCAGAGTTTTTAACTGAGTTTTTTCCCACTGAGACCTAAATTAATCTTAGTCTTTCTTCTTTATATTCCCCTATCATTCACTTTCAGACTTCTTCTCCTTTGATAGTGATTTCTCCTAGCACTGGATCTCAAAGTTATTCTGTCTTTTTGCAAACTAGAGGATTTACTTTCCACCAGCCTCAGTTCCTACCCCTCTAACTACTCAGGAGACAAAACCAACTCCAGCTAAATGCCAATCTCTTTTTCTTCAGGTCTGGTGCAGCTCCACATATGCTGGTGCCCTCCCTCAGTTTCTCTGTTATTTTTTTCAATAGCTGAGTGCTGTTATAGTGGCATATTGTAGCCCCAAACAAAGCTTGCCCCTTTCCTACCTTTATCTCCTCTGCAGGGGGACAAGGTGAAAATAAAGAGGAAGATTAGGGGACACAGTTGTGTTCTGCTGCAGGCTAACATAAAAATCATAAAGTTAAGTAAGGTCAAGGCCACGGTGTGCTATCGGAGACTACAGCCACAGCAAGGAAATTCCTGAGTGGATCTCAGAGTACAAAGTGTGCGTCACATTCTGCCACCCTGCTAGAGCATGGGGCTGGTGGAAGAGGGCGTACTGAATAATTGCATTAGGAATTATCTCTAGGGAATAGGGATTAAACTGCTCTGATGTTAATTCATCAGACTATTTACCTCCTTAGATTTGGTGACTTGTCCTACAGAGACAGCTGTAATTACTTTTCCTCTTGCACATAATTTCTATTTGGGGGAGTTTTTAGAGTCCAAGAGGATAGGAGAAAATGTCTACTAGTTTATCTTGCTGCTTATGTCCCACATCCTGTAACTTCACCTAATTGATTGAGAACCTTCTCAATTAGATCCACTCCCCGTGGCTAAACAGTCTTTATTTCTTTGATTTAAGTTATATAGCATGCTCTCTTGTTTCTTTTCCCATTGCTTTTACCATTCTTTCTCTGTCTCATTTTTTTACTCCTCATCCTCTTCCTAACTATTTAAGATGGTGGTCCAACCACTCTGATGAAAACATAATAAGGTCACCAGTGACCTATAATTGACAAATCCGGTGTTCTCTTCTCAGTCTTCATATCCCCCCAGTTTTTCAACAGCAGTTGAAACAGATGACTCTTCATCCTTTCTTGATAATGTTGTTTCTCTTTGTTGCAGTGACATTACCTTTTTTTTAGTTCATCCCCTACCTGTCCGACTATTCCTTCTATTTCTTTTGCCATTTTTTCTTTCTTAATCCACTCCTTAAGTATGACTATCACCCAAGAGTTTGTCTTTGGCACTCTTCTCTTCTCTTTAGATGATCTTCCTTGGCAATGTCATCCATTACCATTGTTAGAATTACCAACTTTCTTTGGATGACTCCAAACATTCTTATCTCTAACCCAATTTCTCCCCTGAACTCTAAACCCACGTTTCCAATAGGCTGTGAGATATCTCCACATAAATTTCCTTTCAGTGTATCACATTCAATAAATCCTAAACTGGCCTTGTCTTCCTCCAAAAGATATACTCATCTTTCTAACCTTGTTAGCAATGTCCTGGGCACCAACTTTCTTCTAGGCACCTTCAATCAGTTTTATAACCCACTTTGACTCTTTTCTCTTCATTATCTCCCAACATCAGTTACTATCTCTTCTATCTCTGCATCATCTCTCATATCTATTCCCACTTTCCTCTCTAATCCAGTCCCTCATTACTTCTCATCTAGCTGAAGGTGTGTGCAGACTGTTCAAGGAGGACCAGCATCTGTGGTGTAAGAGCCTGGCAAGCATTTTTCAGAGCCACATATCTACTTTTGGTGTCTATCTGGCATTCAGTTCTCACCAGTGGATCCATGAAGCTCTCGCATGTGCAGTAGTCACACCCCCGTAAACCATCTCAGCAGACAGTTAAACCAGGTTAAGGGTAACCAATAGTTTCAACCCATTGGTGAGTTAGGAGGGTGTTTAACCAAGCAAGGGAAGACTTCCCACATTAGTGAGATTGTTGAATGAGAACAATCTGTTCCAATGGCCATGAAGGTGACTGAAGAAGGTACTCCGACAGACATTGAAGATGCCAAGGTCATTCACTGCATCCTGAGCCATCGCCAGCACCTTGACTTTTGTCCTGCCACTGTACTTCAGTGACTCTGGAATAGACTAAAGCTGATGACTTTGTGCAGCTTGGCCTCACAAATCCAATTCACCCCCGAGGCAAGACTCTGCCCTACAATGTCATTGCTCCTCTTCATAAATGAAGGTCAACCTGCAGTTTTGAATTCATCTGAAGCATCATAGTTGTTGTTCCAATGCTATAGTTTAGCTGTGAATCTTTGTTTCAAGTGGGTTTCTTATAAATATCATTAATTGGTTGAAATATGTTTAACCTATGTATTAGCCATCTTGGGGAGGGGAGGGAGGGAGGGAGAAAAAAAATGAAGGTCCAACCACAACAATTGGTCTTAAGGCATCCCCTGTTTTTCTTGTTCCTGTTCTCCTCACTCCAATCTATTCTTCACTCTGCTGCCAGAATATTACTCCTAATATATTGAGGCTCTTAAGTGGCATAGTGCGGTGGACTTAAAACCAGGAAGACCTGAGTTCAAATCCAGCTTCAAACACTTCCTAATTATGCAGCCTTGGGCTAGTCACTTAACTTTTGTCTCCCTCCATTTTATCTATTAAATGGGGATTAAAATAATACCTACCTCCTATAGCTGTTGTGAGAATAAAATGAAATAATATTTATAAAGTATTTTGTAAATATGAAAGAGCTATAAATGCTAGCTATTTTTTCATTAATCTTACAAAATTCTTCTACTTAGAAACCTCCATTACTTCCTTATCTTTTTGGTGAAACTCCTTTACCTGGCATTTAAGGCGTACCATAATATAGGTTCCGTCAAATCATCAAAGTTTCTACATTTCCAGAATAATTTTATATTCTTCTTCTTGTCATATTTCACATTTCATTTAAAGGGTTTTTTGCTGTCCTTCACTCTCTACTGTACTCTCCTGCCACCAAGCATGTGCACGCACCATACCCTAGAATGAAATGCCACCTTTTGAAATCTCTTTTCTTTCAAGCGTCTTCTAAGAAGCCTCCCCTAAACATTACAGCTAGAAGTCATCTTCCTTTCCTATGAACTTAATTATATTCTTACTTACAATTTAGTCATATGTGTCCCTGGCTCACCCCCTCTACTGAAGTGTTAGTTGATAAGAATAGTAGTTATCACTTTCCATCTTTGTATTCCCTGGGCCTAACCGAATGCCTTAGATGCAGTAGGTACTTAGTATAAATGTGGTGAATCAAAATGAGAAAGGTTTTGGAAATAGTTCATATTCACACACACACACACACACACCCCTCATACAAATACAGTACAGTTTTCCAGAATGGAAAGGGGCAGGGAATCTTATTATCATGTATGATTTCATCATCCCAGTTAGTCATTAAAGGAGTAGGTAACATCCCCATTTTACAAAGGATAAAATGCTCATTGACTTGTTCCGGAGCCGTAACCCAGGTCTCCAGACATCTATGTTCAAGTCCCTCCCCAAGGGATTATGTTCTTCCTCCTCATCTAATCTCTAAATCTGTTTCTTGGTGGCTTTCTCTACCTTGGAAGAGTGTTTCTGAGGGTGCTGGTCCATGTGAAAAAGATGAGTCTGCTGGGGCATTCCCCTGAGCCCTACTAGTGAAGGATGAGCAAAGACAGTTGTAAAATCATCTCTGACACTACTATATATAACAACCTCCCATGTTTTAGCTGGCTGGGGAGCAAGGTTATATAGCAGCAGGAGGGCCTCTCCAAACCCAAAACCAGGAGAGAGAGAAAGAGAGAGAGACAGATAGAGGGAGAGACAGAGACAGAGAGACAGAGACAGACAGAGAGAGAGAGAGAGAGAGAGAGAGAGAGAGAGAGAGAGAGAAAGTAGTCATAACCTCTGGAAACACCTTTGACTGCTTTCAATAAGAGTTTAAGTTAAGCCCTTCTGCATGTCTCCAGGGCACTCAATCCAAATGCTTCTTGTTCAGCTTTCTTCTTCTTGAGCCTTTATGGACCACTTCTTGGACCTTACTTTCAACTCATATTTTTCCTTTCTCTTTCCAGTCTTCCTGTGGCTCATCTGCCATTCATGAAAGAGACTACTTTTCATAAATGGTCTCTTGGATCTCTTGCTACATGGTATAGTATGCATAACTTCCCCCTTCACCAATATGTCCATCAGCACGCAGAAAGTGTTTGACTTTCTAGAAGCTGGCAAGACCAGGCTGAGATCTAGCTTTACCAACCTCTCCTCATCTCCCAGGAAAGGAAAAAACAAAACAAAAACAAAACATTGCTATGTGTCTATGACATTCTATTGCTCTAAGAGAGAGGGTCCATTCAAATGCCTGATCAAAGGAAATTTTATCTATCACTGTAAAATCCTTTTCTCATCTGAGGGTACCCTTCACTACCTGAAGTATAGAAGGACCACTATTACTAATCTGAGTCACTTTTTCATCTCCTTTACATCTTGAATAAGCTTATCATCCAACAGTACAATTTGGAGAATAAATAATTCTGAAAGGTCTCTCCCTGAAATTGTCAAAATAAATTTCTGTTTTCTGATTGGTTTCAGCCTGGGCATTTGAAGAAACAAGGTCCCTCCACCTTGCAGAAATTTTTACTTATTC
>JAQQSK010016976.1:0-10265 GCA_028658325.1 Potorous gilbertii | reverse complement strand
GAAAGACAATATTTGTAACTCTAAACTTTTTTCAGTATATGGGTAGTTAGTGGGATTGCACATACACACACACACACACACACACACAGAGCACAGGGTGAATTGAATAAGATGGGATCATATCTTAAAAAAATGAAATTAAGAGGTGAGAGAGAAATATATTGGGAGAAGACAGGGAGAAATGGACAGAGGCAAATCATCTCTCATAAAAGATGCAAGTAAAAGACTTTTCAGTGGAGGGAAGAAGTGGGGAGATGAGAGAAAAAACATGAAGCTTACTCTCATCGCATTTGACTAAAGGAAGGAATAAAATGCACACTCATTTTGGTATGAAAACCTGTCTTACAATACAGGAAAGTGGGGGAGAGTAGGAGGTTGGGAAGGATGATGGAAGGGAGGGCAATGGGAGGAGAGAGCATTTAGAAGTCAACACCCTTGGGGAGGGACAGGGTCAAAAGAGAGAGTAGAAGAAATGGGGGGCAGGATAGGATGGAGGGAAATATAATTAGTCTTACACACCACGACTATTATGGAAGTCATTTGCAAAACTACACAGATATGGCCTATATTGAATTGCTTGCCTTCCCAAAGGGGATAGGTAGGGAGGGAGGGAGGAAGAGAAGTTGGAACTCAAAATTTTAGGAACAGCTGTTGGGTGTTGTTCTTGCATACATCTAGGAAATGAGGAATATAGGTAATGGGGTATAGAAAGTTATCTTGCCCTACAGGACCAAAGAGAAGATGGGGATAAGGGAAGGGTGGAATGTTAGAAGAGAGGGCAGATTGGTGATAGGGGTAATTAGAATGCTTGTTATTTTGGGGTGGGGGGAGGGGAGAAATGGGGAGAAAATTAGGAACCCAAAATTTTGTGGAAATGAATGTTGAAAACTTAAATAAATAAATTTAAATAGAAAAAAAACCTCTTTTTTTCTTAGATCCCTATATGTCACCAATATCTCTTTGGAGAAGCACCAATCTTCTTAGAAACATGACTTCAGAATTTTCTTCTCAAACATTTCTAATATCTCTTCCACTGGCTTCCTCTCTAGCATTATAGTTTGTGAGTTCTCATTTACATTTCCCCTGTAGCCTTTAAAATTTATTTCCTCTCCATGTAGAGTACATGTAAGACTATACCCAGATTTTCTCTCCTGAAATATACCTATACTAAGTAATAGTACAGTTATCAGTTTCTTCAGAACAAGTCTTAGTCATACCTATAAGTAACTCCAGTCCCTCTTATTTCCTAATCTTTGAACATTTGTGCTTAGATAATAGAGGCCCTGGGTTTTAGAGTTATTTCCTCTCTAGGATTTAGTCTTCTGTAACCTTTACGGTACTTCAACTTTTGTTCTCCTTTTTTCCTAATTGTGTTCTTTGGCAGTGATCTTAGATCTTGGTTTGGTTGAATATTGGATACCTATAGTCAGACTCCTCTCTCCATCTTTTTTGTTTAAGGTTCTTTTGATTAGATTTGTAAGATACTAAGCAAATAAATTCTTACCAGACTTTGTTAATTATAACCACCCTTTGGTCATAAACCTGTCATCCTTATATCTTTAGATATGATCCAGAAGTCCAAATCCGATTGTCAGACTCTACTTTCTTAACCAGTTCTTTATTTCCTAAACTATTTATTCTCATCTGTATCCCTTTCCTTCAATAAGCAACACTAAAAAAAACAGTCAGACTTATTATTTACCTTTTTGGGGTTGCTTCTGAACAGAAGTGAACTAATAGAAATTTTCTTAAAGGGATTTAAAATAGGGATATTTTCTGCATCAAATCAAAATGAGTTGGTAATAGGTATCTATCAAGAAACTTTTTCAAAAAATCTCACATGAAAATGCTGACTGAGATCAACCCCCTGACATGAAATTCAAGACCAAGAGAATATAAAGACGTAAAATTTCAGTGTAGTTTCATGCACTAATGACCACCAATGAACTGGAGTCAAGACTGAGCCTCCTAGCTAAACATACAATTAGCTTGTTAAAGGGTAATAAATAAAGGTGCTTATTGTTCTTCCCTGCTGTGCTACTTAGCCATAACACATGGCCTCAAAATAAAGACTTTGAGCAAGGAATTCCATTTGTTACAGCCATTTTACTATGTCTCTATCAGAATGCTCTCCCAAGATTGTTTGATTCAGTGAGAAATAAATAAGATTTGATTCCATATTAAAACAAAACAAAACAAAACAAAGATGTGGTTGAATGGGAGACTGTGGGGTATAGTTTACAGGACTATGTGGGAATGTAGGAACACATCTTTCTGTTTAAAACATATTCAGAACAGTAGATTTTATGATTTGTATTGGGAAAGCCATGATTAGTATTGTATACTTATCGAATCCAGTTTTCTCCTGTAGACTAGGCACAGTATTTTAGAATGAGATAGCACAATTTACAATTTCAATATCCTCTCTGTCTTTTTACTATGTAGAATGTAATACTGATTATCCTGCCTGAAGAGTTGGTATCTAAGACTTCTTTCCTCAGCTCAACCAAAAGTTTTCCAGTACCTTTAAGGAGATCTGGGCATATTCCAAGCCTCATTTCAAGAATATACACTATTGGACCATTTAATATAAAATATCTGGTGCATATGCTGCATGGATAAATTTGATTTGGAATGTGGCCTCCTTTTATTCCAAAATAGACTGCAATTTCTACATTGGGAGGAGGAAAAGGAGGGTGGTGATTTTGATGATAGTTATTAAGTGGAAAAAGAACAGTCAAGGTCTAGGAACATGATGTCTGGCTTTTCTCTCCTCTCCTCTTTTCTCCATTCTCCAACAGGCTAGAATTCCATCTCTCTATCATAAATCAAATATCTGCCATCTAGGACATAATAAAAGGTTCAGAATATACACCACTTTTATGCATAAGTAGCCAAAGAATAATAAAACTTAGTTTATTGTCACCAACTTAATTCCAACTCACCAAATCCTAGTTACATAAAATACCCTGGTGAAAAACTATCAAATATCAAAGGAAATGGTAAATAAACATTGTGGAAACTGTAGATATAGGAAAACAATGAAATCCACAAGAGTAAATGAGGTCTTCAATTTGGGAGCAGGATTGAAAAATCAAAAAAATCTCAGCTCAACCAATGAGAGAATGATTGCTAGGAGGGATTCTGCTTTTAACAATACATTTGGTTGTAAACACTGGAAATTTTCTCAGTCCTTTGAATTTTAGCAAGAAATGGCAGTTAAGTAGATTGCCTCTAACAGTATTATCTCATGAAGAAGAGACTGGGAATCAACTTTTGGGAGAGCTATGATTGTGTGCAATGGAAGTGCTTTTGGGAGACTGTGGAGCATGTTGTAGACATTCTCTATTTGGTCATTCTATAATTTGTTGGTTAATTACATGGCTGGATGGTCACTTAACAACAAAGTCCACCTCAGACTAACTTCACTTTTTGGCTTGTGGTTATACTCTTTCACTGACTGGGTTCAGTGAAAGATGATTCTTTAAGAGATGAAACTTTGATCCATTCCCATTGATCCACTATGTGACCCTGTGAAATGGGCCTTATTATTTGGCCTCTACATTCACCCTCTTCTATTTTTGGTGAAGTTATTGGAGAGCAAGATTCCTGGAATCTTAAGCAATCTTAATGTTCCAATTTTTGAGTTTTATGGCCAGGTCAGAATCAGTGGGCCTAAGAGCAAAGAACGGCCCTTCAGGATGAATTTCAGGACTATGCCTTTTAATATTGTAATCATCCATCATTTATAGCAACTCTCTAGATTTGAACTTCATAGGACAAATGTCACGGAGAAACTGTTCTAAATCAGTTTCTGCTCTCCCCAGAGGCCAAGGTGGTATAGGGGAAAGTGTGCCCCCAAAGTGATAGGAGTAATATTTATACTTTTGTTACCTTCAAAATAAATATTCCTTTGTAAAAGCTCTAATATAAATTATTATATTGGAATTGCCATCAAGCAGTGGTACCACACAACCCAGTGAACTTGATCCAAATGACAGTAGAGGAAAAAATCCCAATATCCTTTGGCATATTCTCAAACTTGGAGGGATAGATGTAGCTTTCTTGACTCTAAGAGAGTTAGTCAGAACATAATCTACAGAGTAAGAAAGCAAACTAATAAAATTATTTTAAAGTATTAAAATACAGACAGTGATGACCCACTTTCCTATCAAACTAAAGAAATTTGAAATTTGGTTTTGGAAAGGACAGATAAAAACAAACAAAGACAAATAACCTGACAATCCATCTCCACTGGAATTTTGAAAAAAAAATAGAGTTATGTAATCACTTAGAACAAAAATTTATAAGCTCAAAACACTTAACAAAGACATCCAAAATGATCATGATTATCCTGCTGAGTAAATCACTTAAAATAATTTCCAAATTCCAGGAATTCATAATCTTGTTAGCAATCAAAAAAAATTAACAAATAATGCAGATTTCTGCGGAAACATATTCTTTAGTTTGTACAACACTAAAAATCCTTCCTTGTCAGTGCTGGTGATAATAGAAAATTATATGGTAAAGAAGAACCTATTTATACATGCTTTTTGACTCCCAGTGCCAGGTATTTGGACAATCAGTTTCCAATTTCCTTCTGGTTATTGCCCTTGCTGAGGTTACTGTTTCCTTTTCAAATACTTCTTTGTGCAGGTGGGACAAGAAAAGAACTCTTCATTCAGCTTCCATAAGACGACAAGGAGGAGTTGCTATAGCATACCTTCTCACTTTTCACCTCTTGAAAAATTTCAGTTTTCCCCCTCCTTAACTTCTTGGGTAAAAGGAGTAACATCCATCCCCAGTATGAGAAATTCTGTAGTCCCTTGAAAAAATGACTTTGATACTCCTCTTATGTGAAATTGAACATCGGTACATCAAAATAGTAACAGTACTTTTTCTTTAAAATAATAACATTTAGAAGAAAATGAAAAAAAAACCCAAATAGTCATCTCAAGGTGCCTCTCACAACAAATATTTATCAATAACGTGTGCAATAGACATTATATAGAGTACAAGATTTTTTTTTTCTGGGATGTTTCAGTGACTACAATTCTCCATTATATTATGGACTATTACATGCACATGACACAGCAGTACATACTTTTCCATAGAAAATAAGCAAATATGCATAATAACAAAGCAAAACTAAGGGGAAAATAGTGGGATTATGAAACAGTAAAGTACGTTAAATAAGAATATATATAAAGAGCTTAGGCCTTAGTAGATCGAGCACTGGATTTTGAATTGAGAAGATGAAAGTTCTAGCCTCAGACATTTACTATGTTTAGAATAATAACATTTCAGATAGGACTTACTGTGCGCCAGGTACTGTGTTTTGTAACTACTATAGTAGATTCCTACATAGTTATAACTGTAGCCATCTTGTGCTAGTAAACTCTGCTCTTTTCTAGTTCTAAGATCTTTTCTTGTCCCTTATATCCAAAGTCATCATGTAAGTTGTTGTAGGTGCCTGAAACAAAACTTCAAAAGAATGGTTAAATTCAAAAGATATATTGCTTGCAAAGGAGCAGCACTGAAAATAATGAGCATTTCTGAGTATAAACTCAACTTGCTTTTTTTTTTCTACAGAACTCATACAGAAGAGCAGCATAGTTTTTTTTAAATGTGCTCACTTTATTTTTATTGGCTATGATTTTGAGATACCATTTGTTAACAAGATATAGGGAAACACATGGAGTAAAAATAAATTCATCATTAAAACAAGGAAAAAAGTAAAAGTAAACTGTTTTTAAAAGATATAATTGATAAATGATACAGGCAATTAAAGCAGGATATAGATGATTTATAGTACAGATAATTTATTGTTGTTCAGTCATTTTTTAGTCAGTGGTCAACTCTTCCAAACCTTGTTTTTAGTTTTCTTGGCAAAAATACAGGAGCGATTTTCCTTTTCTTCTTCCAGTTCATTTTACAGATGAGAAAATTAAGGCAAACAGGGTTAAGTGACTTGCTCAGGGCCACATAGCTAGTAATTGAGAGGTCATCAGAAAGTCTTCCTGACTCCAGGTCCAGTATTCTATTCACTGCATAACCTAGCTGCTCTATAAAAAATTAATTATACTTAAAAATTATTGTGAAGTTTTCATAAATACTTTTACTTTCTTCCTTCTTATCAAACTAATGCAGTCCTGTACTTGCTTAAAACCGAGATACAGTTATTTTTATTTTAAGTTAGATAAACTTTATGCCAAAAGCTTCCATGGCTAGAGAGTAATATGTTCTGGTTGTCAGTCTCTGTGTCAGATCTGTAATGAATGGTCTGGTAGAGCACTCTGTTGTACTAGTATAACTTGCAATTATCACTACAGAAGAGCAACCACAAGAATGTAGAGCTTCTTATAGACCCCATCAGCCAACTGTTCAAAACGCAATTAAAACTGAAAATAAAAGTTAAGAAGGTTGGTTTAATGGAGCTAGATACACATATGCTACTTGCATACTTTCTAGTAGAAGTATCAAAGTATCAGCTGCACTGACATTTGCTTGTTGCCCAGGTCCTTGGATGTTATGTTGAGTTTTCACTCATTCTTTAGGAATTACTTGTACTTTCGGTGTTATCTTGACTTCCAGAAAGGATGTATGCATCTATATTAGTCTTCTGTGGTCAGTAACATGTGCTGAATTCCTATGTGTCTTCTGTTACTATTCATGTCTGAAAAGCAAGATCTATGTTGGTACTGGTGAGATTCTTCAAGAAAATTATTATTAGACCTCGACTGTATCATTGCAGTACATATATAGTCTTTGAACTTCTCTGTTAAACAGAGCACTTCAGTGCCAAGAACCCCAGCTTATGTATGGAGTAATGAGTTTCTTCACTGGTCAGGCCTCTGCTGATAAATGTAAATGTTTTTTAATGACTGTCATTCTTTTATCTCAAGTCTACAAGCTGACTTCTATATTCAAAACAAAACATTTCTTTATGTCAGCTTAGGCCATCAGTCATAAATGTATGAAACAATTAACTATTTGGAAAGTTTTCACATCAGTCTATCTACTGGTTTGCAAAAGTCTGTGTGAGTTTCAGAAAAGGTTATACCAGGGAAAGAAGTCAGCTTAGATCTCCAAATAGTCAAGCTATGGGCAAAATGGCTTGCTGCAGAGGCTACATGTTGATGCTTGAAGCTGCTTGAGTAAGAAGCGGTGTCACTGCCTGGTTGCCCTCCTTTGCCTCAGCAGCTTGTATGCCTATCACAAGATTTCAACTCTCTTCATGCTTCCAGGAAAGGGGAGATGGGATCTGCTTCTTCCCAGGACAGTTATCATCTTCTATGGTCCTTGGACCAAAATATACTGATGATCTGTCCCATTCTATAGGGGTTCCTCTCAGCTGTACTCAAACTCTTTATGTAATGAAGGTGACAATATATTTTCCTTAGGCATGAATTTCTTTATTTAATAGTAACAAATGAGAGACCAAGTAGTCAAATAGAGTCAGGAACATGTGATTTGGAATCTTATCCCCATACTTACTCTGTGACTGTGAAAGTCTCTGTGCCCCAAGGCAACTCTCTAGAACAATAAAATATAAACCAATTACTGATTGTTATTGGTGGAGGAAGTTGAAGTCTGTCTATATACTTTTGGAATTACAGGTCCAGTCTAAAAAAGTAACAATAAGGATGGCAATAAAAATATTCATTCATCTTGTCTGGGAAAACAAAGAAATTTTGTTTTGAAAGATCCCCCTGATTTGACCATGTCCTCAACTTAACCAATTTTTCACTAGGAATCAAATAGTTTTTAAACAAATTTGATACATTTCTGTTGAGAAATAGAATGATATTTGGGGAAAAGCTTTATGATGTTACTGAAAAAATTAAAAAGAAAAACAGGAAGGGCTTAAATTGGGTAGGAACTTACAAGGGACTGAAATTGCCCCCCCTGACCACCATGGTAACATAGCCCTTTGTCTTTTATTTTACCATTAAAGTCTTATGCAGGAGCCTCTCATCCATCTTCTGCCTATATTCAAGAGTCATAAATGTCTTCCAGTGCCAACACACATGAAATCTCCCAATGCCAGCTATATATCATTGTGACGGTTAAATGCAGAGCAAGGTACAGGAATGCAGGTCTTCCATTAGTAATCACATATTAATTCAGTCATCTTTCTGTCCTTTCTGTAATTTCATTGGCAAAAATCTATTGTGGAAGATAATCAAGTTTTTCTTACTAAGTTATATTTTAAAATGGATAGGTAGAAAAATCAATCTTGAAAAAAAAGCTTTGACTTATAATTTCCAAATCAATTTTACATACTCCTCCTTTCTTTCTCCAGGTTTTTTTTTGGTGACTTATCAGTTTCTCATTGTTCTCCATTTAAATTCTGTCATGTTTAATGAATATTTTCATTCAGTGTTGATTATAATTTGTTTCTCATCTTCCTGAGCTAACATTCTCCTTATTATCTGACTCTGAGGTAACAGTTGCCATTTCTCAAAAATAAATTATCTAATAAATTCTGTACTTTCAGACCCTATGAAGGTATAGAGATAGTTACCAAACTTTTGATTTCACTGCTCTAAAGATCCGCTGGATGAGGAAACTTCTATCAAGGTAAATTAACACTTTTTTCTTCTATTTATAGTCTGAGAGAATTTCCAAAGTGACCAAGAAGATAAATGACTTCTTTGGGGTCACATAGTAGTATGGATGAGAGGCAACACTTGATTCCAGAACTTCCATGCTCTGAGGCTTCTCTTGAGGGTATGAAAAGTTTTGAAAATAGCCCTGAAACTACATTTAATTTTATACCGTTAAATCTGTACAACCAATTCTTACTGTATCTTAATACCTGATTTACAAAGCATTTGGTGGAAAAATCACAAGAATTTCCTTCTTTTCTAGTTGTTACAAATTGAGTTTTTTCTCCTCTCCATGGTCTATATTCAAATCCAATCTCTGCTACTTATCCCTGTGATCTAGTGCAAATCAATAGTATTTTGGAGTCTTAGTCTTCTTATTTATAAGATAAAACGAGGAAAAGTCAAAGGGCCCTTTTAACTCTAAATCTATAATCTCATGACCTTCACCTTCAGTGTCACCATAGCAAATTACACTAACCATAATTCTTGCTTCCTTTTCTAACATTAGTCCAGTTACTTGTTTTTTTTTTTTTTAATTTTTACTCAAATGGTGGTTTGCGGCATAGTTTTTAGTGAGAGGGCTGGTTTTTGTCACTAGGGCAGGAGAGAATCCCTTCTTTGCAGAGGGGTGGAGTACATAATACTGTCTCATATAAACTGTTTCCTCTTCATCTTTCTACTCCAGGAGAAACCCTAACTATGCCATTAAATTAGTATCTCTTTTGCACTATTGCCTTTATATCACCTAATGCACTTACCCTAGTTTCCTGTGATGACATGACAGAGATAGTCAATCTTAATGTGCTGAGATGTAAATGTATAATATCTGGAAAAGTTTTAGGCAATCTATCACAGTTTCATCATACTTTTTGAATCTTCATCTACTAAAAAAATATCACTTTGGAGCCCCTACTAATATTTGTATTTCTATGAGTAAGCCAGGGAATACAATTAGGTAAAAAATAAAAGCCTCTAAGAGAAGGCAGACTCAGAAACTTGTTAATAGAGTATTACTCCCTCTAATCTGGGGTCATGATCTCCCATATATAGCTACAATTAGTTAGAAAAATAGACATAACTAGGAAACACAAGTGTGGGGATAGGTGAATGTGGAAAGCATGTATAGTCAGGATTCTCATGTGGAACAGATTATGTGGGTTCAGGAAGCTTGAACAAAAGGGGCATGCACATAAAAGATACATGTGACCCACACATATATGTGTGTATGCATGAACATATGTATGTATGTATGAACGTATGTATGGGGGGTGCACATGGTATAGGTATCTCACCACAATTTCCCCCAAGCACAAGGCTATAGAGTTCATATTTTTTCCTCATATTTTTGTTGTTGTTGTTTGTTTACTTTGGTAGAGCTCTCACCTGAGGTGCAATCTCTTCTCCAACAGGGGAAGAATATGTTATGCTGTCTTTATTAAAACTCCCCAATTAGATTTCAAATTCATTTTTAATGTATTTCTCTTATCATTTTCAGTCTTGTGATACTTTACCCCTGCCATGGCCTCTTCATTCCAGTGATGCTGACCTCCTGGCTTTTCCACAAATAAGACACTATCTCAGAACTAAGAGCAATTTCTTTCAGTGGAATGATCTCTCCCCTCATATCTGCCTACTGGCTTTCTTTAAGATTTG
>JAQQSK010016975.1:0-10265 GCA_028658325.1 Potorous gilbertii | reverse complement strand
GAAGGCTCTAATTTTCTTCAGTGGTTTATTGTCTGTGGACCATTCCAGTGAGCTCCAACTCTCAACCCAACACATCTGCTTCTGCTGTTCAGGGCACACTTCATCTATTTACCAAGTGTCTTCTGAGCTCCCACCTCAGGCTGTTCTTGACAATGCCAAGGCCTCCTTGGTTTCTTTTTAAGTATTTTTTTCCAGATGAAACTGGAATCCAGGGAAATTGAGGACTTCTTGCTATTTGGCAAAAACTTATTTTCCTGCTATTTCTTGAAATGTCCCACTCAGAGCTGTTGTAAGTAGAGAGAAACAGTTCTGGTGTCCTGATACCCACTTCGGCCGCACGGGATGCTGAAATAATCCGCTGGTTCTGTTTACTCTCAACAGTCCCCAAAAGCAGCAGTTGAAGGGAAAAGAAGGCAACTTAATGAAAAAAAAACTACCAGCAATAAGCAATTAAGTAAAATACAAAGTGCTTGTTTCAGACGAGAGCCTTAACCTAGGCAGCAAAGATCTCTGCCGTATGACATCTGTTTTATTATTAGATTCTTTTCCCTGCTTGTACCTGGTCCACAACCAAATGATGATATTAGATCGTCTTAATTAGATGTGTTTTCTAAAGAAGGAAAAGATGAAGTTTACTTTGATTTTTATAGACTACTCTAACGATTTCAAGTGTTCCAAAGAGTATCGTGATATAGAATATTCCTTGTCAACATCAGAAACTTAAGTGTATAGATTAAAAATTGGAAGGGACCCCACAAGCCATTGAGTCAACCACCTTCAAACTACGGGGCAGCTAAGAGGCACAGCAGATAAAGTGTTAAGCATGGAGTCAGGAAGACTCACCTTCATGAGCTGAAATCTGGCCTCAGACACTTGCTGGCTTTGTGGTCCTGGGCAGGTCACTTAATCTTGTTTGCTTCAGTTTTCTCACCTGTAAAATGGAGATAATGAAAGCATCTAACTCACCAGGTTGTCGCGAGCATCCAGTGACATACTTTTAAAGCACGTAGTACCAGGCCTGGCACATGGCACGTGTAAATGTTAGTGGTTTATTGTTATCATTAGAGATGAGGAAAGGAGACCAAGAGAGGTTACGTTACCTGAGACCTGGGTCTTCCTCTTGACTCTGTGACTTGGGAACAAGGCACTTACACTTAGTATTCTCATGATTTTTCAGATTTTTTTTTCCATCACAGGTATGGTGCTTAAATTCATTTAAGAGATACCAACACCATTGCCAGAAGTAGCCTCAGTAGCATCAAAGGGAAAGGCAGACCAGGCATCAGCACTTAAGCCATTCTCTCCTGAGGGATGGTCACCTTAGACAGAGGAAGGCTAGCAAACTGTGAGATATTTCAACCATGACCACCTAAGACATTTTAGCTTTATTTGGAAGCACAGCTAAAGTCTCTGGCACTGGAATCTGCTGATCCTGCCCTGGTAGGGAGTCCTAAATTCTCTTCAGTATTTTCAGTAGGCATCCTGTCTATGAGGTTCTGCAGAGATATGGCCATGACTTGGAGTCATGATAATGTTATATATTATAATATATTAGATAATATTATCATGTCTGACTTTGAGTGACTCCAGAGAGAGTTGCCTTCATTGTCAAAGGAGTCAAGGCACATGGCTGTAGGCAGAATTCCATGGAGCCGCTGTCAACATGAAACATACAAGTGGATGAGATTATCTTTTAAGAAGGTGACAGGGAAGCATCACAAATGCCAACCCACACACCTGTAAAGGGAAATAGCAAGCTGTTTGATGGCCCCGACTAGAGCGATGTTGAATTCTCACTAAGAATACATTTTATAAATTGGGATTCATTGAATTGATTTAATTCTAAAAAGGTCTCCCCTAAAATGAACAAAGCTCAGGGAGGGAATTTTTTTTTCAGATCAAACATCCATCAGTCAACATCTTAGTATTAGTATCTCTTACTGGTGTTGCCTTTGTCATCATCATCATCTTCATTATTAACTGACCTTTATTGATTTAAGGTTTATGACATGATTTTCTGTGGACCTTCTGAGGACCATGTGAGATAGGTAATTCATATGTTTGTGTCCCCACTCTGTAGATAGGGAAACTGATACTCAGTATCAGTATTCACTTGGATTAAAAAAACCCCACTTATTAAATGCCAACTATGTGCCAGGCATTTTACTAGGTAGGCAGAGGGAAAAGGAACAAGCATTCCTTTACTGCCAGCTCTGTGTCAAGCAGTGTGCCAGGTGCTTTTAGAAATATCTTATTTGCTCCTCAAAGCAACTCTGGGAAATAGGTGCCACTTTTATCCCCATCTTGCAGTTAAGAAAACTGAGGCGGACAAAGTTCAATGGTCATACAGCTATTGAGTGACTGAGGCTGGATTTGGACTCATCTCTTCCTCACTCCACACCCCACACTCTAGCTGCTGCCCCATCTAGATACCTCCAGGGGTCCACAAAGGTAAAGTAAAACAGTCCTTTCCTCTCAAGGGGTTTTTCTGTTCTACCATGTTGTTTTGTCATGTAGTAAGCTCCTCAAACAGTGCAGATCAGCACTTTTTCTCCAAATTGTGGTTTTTGAGAGTTGCCTGGTAGTACTGATAAGTTAAATGACTTGTCCAGGATCACATATCCAGGATGTATCAGACTTGAACCTGGATCTTTTCTGACTCCGAGGCCAGAGCTCTATTCATTGCTCCATACTCTCTCTCAAGAATATACTTATAAATACAAGATATATGCTACATACAAAGTAACACAAAGTAATTTCAAGAAAGTACCCACAGTGGAGTGGAAAGGGTAGGGGACCTTGCATTGAAAGGCTACATTTACAAGGCAGTGCCTGAGCCATACTTTGAAGGGGGCTCAGGGAGATTAATAAGCTTAACCGAAAGTCACAGAGACAAGAAAAAATCATGTTATATTCCCACCTCAAAAGAGTTTTGTTCTCATTGTGATCATCAGAAACATACATATGAAATAACACTAAACCATCCAAGGCAGGGTGGCCCAGATGACGGGGATAGCAAGCTGCATTTTGGGCTAAGACCCTCTGAGTCCAGGCAGTGGGTATGACTGTCCACCTGTGCTATGTCCCAATCACCATTTGGACAGTGAATCAGCATTGCTGCCTGTCTTTGGTCAATTTACTTCTGGCACCACTTAAAACATAAAGAGTCAAACTGGCCTCAAATCATCCACTTGTTTTTCCCCATCTTTCCTGCTACATGCTGAAAGTATTTGAAGTAACAGCAATACAGCTGTTCTTTCTCTGCTTACTTGGCCATTTCCAAAGTCATGATAGATCCCAACCATTAGGAGAGGAACAAGTAGGAAGGAAAAGTCAATGATCAGGAACAAAGTGCTTCTAAAGATACAATTTAATCAGCACACTTTTATTAAGCATCTGATGAAGTATGTCAGGCATTGAGGGTGCAAAGACAAAAATGAAACAGTTGCTGACCTTAAGAAGCTTATATTTATTCACAGTTGAAAAACTAACTCAAGGAATGCTAGTGCTAACCAAGCAAGTGGCCTTCTTCCTACCAATTTTATGTTCTCCCATTTGTCTGTAGTTAGTCCTTCATAGGACAGCTAGGTGGCACAGTAGCTAGAGTGCTGGGTCTGGAGTCAAAAAGATTCATCTTCCTGAATTCAAATCCCATCTGAGACATTTACAAGCTGGGTGACCCTGGGAAAGTCACATAACCTTGTTTGCCTTGGTTTCCTTACCTGTAAAATGAACTGGAGGAGGAAATGGCAAACTACTTCAGTTTGTTTGCCCAGAAAATTCCAAAAGAGGCAGATGTGACTGAACAAACAAAAGAACTCACAAAAAAGTCAAATCTTATTATTCAGAGGAATGGAAGGAAAATGATCAAAATCTCCTTTTCTTTCCCCAGAGATTGCCACTCACTAATTTCCTCAATAAATTCACTAATTTACTGAATGACCACTCATAAAAATGAGGGGTGATGAGCTCAAAAACTTTCTGACCTTTTGCTGTCATACTGTGCTTGAAGTCCTTAGCATGGAATGGTCTTGTAGATGAGATAACCTTAGGACTAAGATCTCCTGGGGAATTTAATAAATATAGATCTCTCTCTGTATCATTCATATACAAACATATACATATATACAATATATTCACATGTATATATGTATATAGATATACACAGGTGTAATGTACACATATGTATATATATATTGTATACACATATGTGTGTATATACACAAGATGTGCAAATTTAGAGAACCCACTCAAATGTTCACATGGACTATTTGTGCCCAACCTGTGGTGGAGCATTCTGAGCTTGTATTGGTCTCATCGGCCACATTTGACTCTAGCATAGTGACATCATTTTGATCCTCTTCAAGAATTCAGGACAACTGCCACAATGTGTATGTATGTATTTGTGTATGTGTGTTTATGTAAATGTACATACAAACACATATATACAACTCTGAACACATGTGTAGATACATTTATACACAGACATGCGCACACATATATACATTCACACAGATACACACAGATATTTGGATATAGATATATATGATGGGATTTCAAATGGATCTGCTTTGTGCTAAGTGCCAAGTGTCATTTCTGTCTGAAGGATTTGCTAGAGGTTGGTGCTTCTTGAGTACTTTCATGGTCCTAACAGCTTTACCGTGATTCTTGGAAAGTGTAGTGTTAGCAGTAAACAGTAATGCTACCAGTTATTATTTCAAACGCGTACTTGTGGTTATCACAATGAGAATACAGACTCATTAAAGATAGGAATTACTCTATCTCAGACTCTTTTTTGTTGCTGGGACCTTTTACAAACCTTAAGGTGATATGTAAATATTAGCTACTATGATAATTATATCATTGTAATTTTATTATATTCATCATATAGGTATTAAAACCAATTAGTAGTATTATCTCACCTGAGGCTCACAAGAGCCCTGCGGAGATGAGGTCCATCATTATTTCCATTTTATGGATGAAGAAGCTGAAGCCGCCTGAAGTTAAGGGCCTTACCCAGAGTCACACAGTTATTAAGTGTCTGAGACAATATGGGGAATCAGGTTTTTGATTCCCCATGTAGTGCTGGTAATACTACACCAAGATAAAGAAAGAATTAGGAACGAGTCTGTTTGGGGTCAGTCTTGGAATATTCTTGTTACATTTCTAGTTCCTGCAGCTTTTTCAGCTCTGTTTTGTTTCTTCATACACAGCACAGTTAGCTGACCAAAAACAACCTTCTTTATTAGAATCAGACAGACGTAGATAGCAGAGTTAATTAGGTTTGGGGTCTACAGAGTCATTTAGCAATCTGTACAAAATTTCACCGGCTTTAAAAAAAAATGCATAAAACGATACAATAGTGGTAGATGTGATGACCCTGAGCCAGAATGGCCCAAGGAAATTCTGTGTGAGTTCTGGGTAGTCCAGTCTTCCATCTTTATGGGCAGGAATTTTCATCCATTTTCTTTTCAGTGTTTCTTTGCCCTCCTTGTAAATGACTGCCCCTTTGTCACCCACCATTTCATTTTTGTACCACCCAACAACCCTAAAAAGAATATAATACTGGAAAATGTTTTCCCTATTTTCACCCCTGCCAATTTTTCTCCATTTTGGTTTCTCTAATTAGACTCTTAGTTTAATTCCCAAAGCCCATTTCCCCCCGAAGAGACATTTCCATTTTTTTCCAGTACTTGTGTATATTTTCATTTCTCTCATATCTTTTCACTTGCCATTTAGCCATATTCTAAAAGACTGCTTTTCTTTCTGTTCATCCTCAGAAATTAATTCCATCAACCATTTAACCATTTGGGGTTACTCTCCTTTCCTCATTGGGAATCATTCTGATACAACACTGTCTTGGAATATAGAGGGTTTATTCAAAATATTTTTAATAGTTACAGAAATTAAGAGAAACTATAGAATTGAATTAAGAAACACAGTAGTAGTTGACCACTAGCCAGAGTGTAAATTCACAGGGTCTGTGGAAGACTTCTGTCTTTTTAAACTAGGATCTTTCTGGTATGTGTTGTCTGGGAGTATGGACAGTGCTTGAAGAGCATCCTATGTCTTATTTCACTATAATGACCCCAAAGAAATACTTTTTAATCCTTCCCCATAGGAGTAAACTTCTGTTTCCATTCTATAGAGAAGGCAAAAAATTTAAACTGCCTTTGGTCAACAGGTATCTGAGTTCCTGACCTGTGCAGAGCAATGCATAAAATCCAAAGTTGAGAAAAAACCTCGTTTAGCTTACATCCCACTATGGGATAGCATGTAAATAAAAAACTATAGTGGGTAATACATGATAAGTGCATGAGAGAGGTAGGCAAGGTGTTAGGATTATACGGGCATAGATGAGGAGATGGAAGGAATGTTAGAAGCCACTTGCTCCAACCCCTCTTCATTTAGAGATAAAGAAATGGAGGCCCAGAGAAGTCTAGTGACTTGCCAAAGTTACTAAGATTTGTCATGTGACTAGTAAGTTTTGAAGGTAAGATTTGAACCCATCCCCTTTGACTCTAAATTCAATTTTTCTTGTACAGTATTTTCACTGAACATTCTGTTTATACCAGTATAAGAATATAATAACAGCATCAGACAAACAATTTTCTACATCAGAATTTTCTACATCTTTGAGGCAGCTGGTGATGTAGAGGATAGAACTCTGGGCCTGGAGTCAGGAAGACCTGAGTTCAAATCTATCCTCTGACACTTACTAACTGTGTGACTCTGGTCAAGACACTTGACTGCTTTTTTCCTCTACTGTAAAGTGGGTAATAGCACCAAGCTCATGGGTTGTTGTGAAGACCAAAGGAGATCATGCATATTTAAAGCAGCTAGCCCAGTGCTTGATACATAGTAGGCTCTATATAAATGCTTATTTTCTTCACTTCTCCTTCCTGTTTGCTCATGCTGTGTGCAAAACATGAAAAGTAACAGAGAGCTGGCCTTGAATCCAGGAAGACCTGGATTCAAACTCCACCATTGACACATAGTGGCCATGTAGCCTGCTCTAGGCAAGCAAGTTTTCAAAGGCTATAACAATGCTAGGCTCCAGAAAAGTGCAGACCTGCACCGGTCGGGGGAGTTTCCTCATTCAGGAGTTCCTTAACTCACAAAACAATAGGTAATAGGCAATAATAATATACCTTTGATTCACTTCCATAAAGATTTTATCAAGATGAGGGACTACGGACATGGATGAAAAATTATCAACGTCCTCTTGATTGGCTTTTTTTTAAAGTAGTAATAATGTCTGTGACTTTTCCTAGTTTAGTTTCTTCCCCTCTTTTAAATATTTTGAAAATCAGTTCATATAGTTTCAAAACAATTTCTCCCTGCATGGATCTCTTCTGTGTCCAACAATTTTTCCAAGTACACATTCAGAACTATTTCTGTTTCATTTAGCATACTGGAAACTAATTTGTTAAGGTTCCAATGTGGTGGTCACAGTGTTATCAATGAGGAAAATCAACTCCTATAGAAATATTGGCATATCTGTTCCATTTCTTGTCTATTTGTTGTCTTGCTTCCAGTTTCATTGGTAAATTTTCTTGGCATGATTTAGTCTAATTGAGTTTTATACAAAGCCTTGTGTAGATTCAGTGCCCTAAACATAGTGGGAGCTCAATAAATGTTGGGATAATTAAAAGAACATACAAGACATTCTCATTGCAACGGGCTGTTGCTATGAAGTGACCAGGTAGGTCACTGTGTTCTCAAATTCTGGAAGATTCCACATGTCAATAATTCAGTCTTTGAGGAAAGAGTTGGTTGCTTATTCAAAAATATACCCAGACCTCCAAGACCTGAGTAGCCAACTAAAGAATTAATCTGAAATATTTTTAGATGTTTTCTTTTTTCCCCTGGAAACTTTGTTCCCCTATTGCACTGAGGCTGAAAGTACAGTGGCCACTCATGTCCTCATTCAGATATTGATTGGTTCAGAAATTTTAAATAGCCTCATTTTCCCTACTGGGGCTGGCTGCATGATGACCCTCCATTCCCAGGAAGTCATCATATTAGTGCCAGACTTAGTGTAGACAGCATTTGGCTTATGTTTAGGGTGTGAGGGCTTTGCAGGGCCCTTTTCAGGGCTGCTCATCCACCTTTGGGGTCCACCTGAATCACCCTGGCAGAATGGATGGATGAAAATGATTTGTTGCAACGGCCATGAAGGTGGCTGAAGCAGGCCCTGTGGAACACTTAGAGCTTTCAGTTTAAGGGTTTGTGGTTTAGACAAGGCACCAAGCACTAGGGGGTCTTTATTTTTCTTTAACTTAATGCTATGATTAAATATAATTTATTTGGGTAATAATGAAATCAGATTTTGAATTTAATCCTTGAACTTATGACTGTGAAAATTTCTTTTAATAAGGGAGGGGGAAAATTCCTGGTGTCCTAGTTGTTTTTCTAGTGAGATTGATGTATTCTTTATGTTGACCTGGAAAAACAGAAAAAAATGTGCAATCTTCTTATTTGGTACACCTCACACTGTGGCCTGAGAACCATAATAGTCTTGTCAACCTTTAATGTCTCAATGATTAGACTTCCTCAATAATTAATTTTTATTTAAATTAAGTCATTTTCACTCATTTTAAACATCTAAATATCAAACTTGCCTTAGAGCACTGATTCCTGTGAAAACTTAAGCATTTTTCATTGATGAAGGGAATGGAAATGGCAACACCTAACATTTCCATACAGGCTTGTCTGAAATATAATTGAAAATATTATTCAGTTACCATATTGAAGTCTTTGGATAAAGTGATCTCTCAAGTTCCTTCCAGCTCAAAATTTATGATTTTATGTTTTGTATCATCAAGAGGTAGGTGGAGAGCAGCCAGTGACTTTCTCCAAAATAACAACTAATAATATGGTGCTTTCAGCTGGACAAATTCTTTCCTGTTTAGAATAATCCTGTGAGATAGGCCTTCTCCAAACCAAGCCTTTCCACCTCTGGCCTTCATGTACAACGAAACTAAAAGTAAAAAGCAAAGCTAAGAATAACCACAGGAAATGTAGAGTCTGACTCTGGAACACCTCTGGCTCTGATTCAGTTGTTGTCTTCAACTCTTTGTGACCCTATTTGAAGTTTGATAGGTAAGCTCTTTATCTTGTTCAGATCCAGGCATCCACCTTCTCTAAACCATGTTACCGCTAGCTTTCAGGTCTCCTTTATTTATATTCCAGGTCTCTTTCTCCATTGGAATGTAAGTTCCTTGAAGGCGGAGGTTTTTTTTTAAACTAATTTATTTATTTATTTTTAGTTTTCAACATTCATTTCTACAAGATTTTGAGTTCCACATTTTCTCCCTATCTCTCCCCTCCTCCCACCCTTTGACCATGCATTCTGATTACCCCTTCCCCCAATCTGCCCTCCCTTCTGTCACACCTCACCCTTCCCTTAAACCCCATCTTCTCTCATTTCTTATAGGGCAAGATAAATTTCCATACCCCATTACCTGTATTTCTTATTTCCCATTTGCATACAAAAAGAATTCTCAACATTCGTTCCTAAAATTTTGAGTTCCAATTTCTCTCTCTTCCTCCCTCCTATCCCCACTGAGAAGGTAAGCATTTCAATATAGTCATGCAAAAGCCTTCCATAATAGTCATGTTGTGAAAGGCTAATTATGTTTCCATCCATCCTACCCTGCCCCCCATTTATTCTATTCTTTCTTTTGAAAAGTGCAGACTTGCACTGGTCAAAGGAGTTTCCTCATTCAGGAGTTCCTTAACTCACAAAATAATAGGTAATTAATAGGCAATAATAATATACCTTTGATTCACTTCCATAAAGGTTTTATCAAGGTGAGGGACTAGGGACATGGATGAAAAATCCTCCTCAAAAGTGTTTACTTCTAATTACTTCCTCCTACCATTTGCCCTCCCTTCTGTCACCCCGCCACCTCACTTATCCCCTTCTCCCCTACTTTCCTGCAATTAAAATAGATTTTCATACCAAATTGAGTGTACATATTATTCTCTCCTTAAGCCAAATGTGATGAGAATAAGCTTTACTTTTTCGCTCGCATCTCCCCCCTTTTCCCCCTCCATTGAAAAAGCTTCTTCTTGACTCTTTTGTGAGAGATAATTTGCCCCATTCCATTTCTCCCTTTCTCTTCCCAACATATTGCTCTCCCACTGCTTAATTTTATATTTTTAGATATCATCCCTTCCTATTCAACTCACCCTGTGCCCTCTGTGTGTGTATGTGTATATGTGTGTGTATATATATGTGTGTGTGTGTGTGTGTGTGT
>JAQQSK010016974.1:0-10265 GCA_028658325.1 Potorous gilbertii | reverse complement strand
ATAAAATCTTAATTTTAAGGAAGTGATTGTAGAACATTTATAAATAAATAAAATAAAAATTAAAAAAAAAGAAAATCAGCATTGTTCTTAATACACATATATTATTGTCTTTCTGTCTATATATCCATCTATCATTTATCTCTTCTTCCTTCCTTCCTTCTCTTTCCTTCCTCCTTCCCTTTCCCTCCCCCTCTTCTTTTCTCCTTCCTCCCGCCCTTCTTTCCTTCCTCTATTTCTTTCTTCCTTTCTTCCCCTTTCTTATTAAGTGTAGTTTTGTTAATTTCTTACCAGCAGAGTCCATAGAGAAAAAAATAGGTTATTAGTAGAAGGATGATGGTTAATCATGGGACTGGGTGACTAGATAGGATGTGAAGCTACAGTATCTTTGTATATGGAAGTGTCCACGTTTACTGATTGCTTTCTTTATGTAGACATTAACTATCACCCTTTTCATTCTCCTCTTCCTATTATATATGTATATATGTGTGTGTGTGTGTGTGTATACACACACATATTTATGTACATACACACATATATAAAATCTTTAATTCATTGTGTTACCTTAAGTAACTTATTTTTCTAGTATCCCATCTTACCACTCTAACAACCAGCCAAAATAAAATAAAAACTTTCACTAAGGGGAAATATCCAAATAAAAGCAGCATATTAAGAGTGTTATATCTGGAGTCAGAGAATCTGAGTTCAAATTTCACCTTTGCCTCTGACTAATTATGTGATCTGGAGCCAGTCACTTGACCTCCTTAGATGTCAATTTTTTCATGTATAAAATGATGAAATTAGACTAGGTAGCATCTAAGCTCCCTTCCAGAGTTAAATCTAATTTTGTGAATTGTGTAAAATAGACACATACCTGAAAAGATATGGCTCTGGTTTTCTGGAAACTATTTTTATCAGAGCTTAACACAGTGCATGGCACATAGTAAGCACCTAGTAAATGTTGATTGATCAGTGTATCAGCCATTTATAATGCTTGCTTTTCACATCTCCTTAGTGCCTACAGACATTGGACTGACTGGGAGAAGATGCAGGATGAGAAATTCCAGGGTTAAGACTGAGCAGAAAGAGAAGAATGATATAAGAAAAATAGACGGCTGTGGTAGGGTACCTCATCCTGCTGCAGCGTGGTAGTTAAGGAGATTCTTCTTTTTTCTTTGTATGAGGATTCTTTTATTTCTTTTTTTATTAAATAAATTTATTTATTTAACTTTTTACATTCATTTTCACAAAATTTTGGGTTCCAAATTTTCTCCCCATTTGTCCCCTCCCCCCTCCCCAATACACTGGACATTCTAATTACTCATATCACCAATCTGCCCTCTCTTCTTTCATCCCTCCTTTCCATTACCCCATCTTCTCTTTTGTCCTGTAGGGCCAGACAACTTTCTATTCCCCATTACCTGTATTTCTTATTTCCTAGTAGCAGGAACAATACTCAACGGTTGTTCCTTAAACTTTGAGTTCCAATCCCCATTCCTTCCTCCCCACCCATTCCCTTGGGAAGGCAGGCAATTCAATATAGGCCACAGCAATGGGGGACAGGATAGGATGGAGGGAAATATAGTCAGTCTTACACAACACGACTATTATGAAAGTCATTTGCAAAACTACACAAAGGAGATTCTTTCCATCCCAGTATGCCAGACAAGGGACTCTGATACAATTGTGCCTTGGCAACTCAATGAAACATTTGTCTGTTTTGTGCTAGAAAGATTCTAGCTAGAACACCTCAAAGAAATTGGGAGTTTCTGGAATTTAGGAGGAAAGCTTGAGAAAGAAGAAACTCCGGATGGAATAGCCTTGACATCCTCCTTCCCTGGTTGTTGTGTTAAAGGAAAATAACAGCCTACTACAGTCCCCTATTCTTGTGCTGATACCTGGCTAGAAATATCTTCAGGTTTTACTGGAACTGTGCTGAGACCAACCCTTCTCTGTCAAGAGAGGGACATGTGGGAAGAAGGACTCTTGGATAGTGATGGCTGTTGCATTTTAGACTATTTGTCACTTGAAGTCTTTATACATACATACACACAGACACACACAACTATGTATGTATGTATGTAAAGGTATATAAGTGTGTATAATCAAAATATTTTATATTTTAAGTCAGTTTTTTTTTATTGCTACAATTTGAGTGGCTGTGATAAATCCTGACCAGTTTAAAAGTGGAGTCACAATTTTTCTTTTTAACTCTACTAGGAGCCATTTTGAATCAAAAGCACCAGTATTTACTTTGATCCCTTTTCTTTCTAAGAAAGGAAGTTTAACTTTCTGTGCAGCTTAAATGAAATTCTATCCTGGACTTGAGATGTCATTGGTACTGGGAGCTTCTGATGAGAATATTTCCTTTGCCAATACAGATCTGCAGATCTGCAGCTGTTGTGAAACTTCTAGTCTTGTTCTCAGCCTTTCTTGTGTCATGACCTCTTTAGATGAACTCTTCTCCGAGTAAATATGTAATGCAAAATGCATAGTATAACCAAAGAAACCCGTTATTGTAATATATAGTTTTCAAAAGAAATTAAACACATACACACACACACACAAACAGAGCAAATTCATGTACCCCAGGTTAGGAAGCCCTATTAAAGAGATGCTTGGGTAGCTGAAAGCTAAGAGATCTGCATGATTACATAGCCAATATGTGTCTGAGATTGGACTTGAAGCCAAGGTTTCCTATCTATCAGCTCAGTTCTCTACTAGGCCACTCTGGTATTCCATAATAATTTATAGTTACAGGATGAAACACAAATAGGGATGATGAAGTTATGTCAGAATATCAGAACCCTGGAAGGAATCAGAATGTCCTGATATATAAGACGTTTCATATGCATACAAATGCACGGATGCATAGACCTCAATACCTTTCCTGGCATGCATGCCATTGAACTGCTGATACTCTATTCCTGTCCCTGTAGTTTTGCATTGGCTCTCCTCCATGCCTAGAATATACTCAAGGCCCTGAAATCTACCTGCAGACCCTCCATGGATCCCAAGTAAAGAATCCCTGACTTGCTCTTCTTTCATTTTCAATGTAATGAATAAATAATTTTGTTGATTTATTTATTTCACACCCTTCACTTTGGAAAGTCTGAATACAGAAAGAGTGGTATTGATGGGGTTACAGAGTTGATGGAACATCCTCCATCTCCTCTTTTCCCTCCCAGATTGAATCTAGCTACCAGTCAATGGTGTGTTCTATAGCATAGCTAATTTGACATCTGAGTGACTTCTATACCACCTGTTGTCATTGTTGCTATTCAGTCTTTTCCTTTGCATCCAGCCCTTTGTGACCACATTTGGGATTTTCTTGGCAAAGATACTAGAGTGGTTTGCTTTCTTCCTTCTCCAGTTTGTTTCAGAGTTGAGGAAACTGAAGCCAACAGGGGTAAGTGACTTGCCCAGGATCTCACAGCTAGTGTCTGAGGCTGGATTGGAACTCAGGTCTTCCTGACTGCAGGCCAGCCACTCTATCCACTGTGCCACCTACCTGCTCCCTACACTACTTAGCCATAGTATTTTCATTTGTTTAAAGTTTAATTTATTTTTAATTTGAATTCTCATCTCTGGCCTTTTTGCTATGTATAATAAAGTCAATTCTGCCAGTAATGTAACTTTGACCAACACTGACTTCCTCCAGTTTCTTCATCATCTACAGAATTACTGATGTTCACAAATGGTTTTTAATGAAAACTGCACACACATACATTCACATTTAGCACAACTTATTTGTATAGGAACAGGAATTAAACATCAAATAAGTAAATCCTTGTCCAGGATACACTCATCTTCAGTCCGTTATGGATGAATTCCATCTGTGGAGGAACATTTTGAAAGGGCTTTAATTGCCCCAGTGATGGGTGACATTAGCAAAGGATGATAGTTTTGAAGAAAAATATTTCAAGAAGAAAAATAAAATACTATTAAGTGCAAAGAAAAAAAAAGAAAATATTTCAAGAAGATTGTCAGCCTTTTTGTGAGTCCTTGCTGAGCTGCCTAAGGGAAAGAGGGAAATCTGCCAAGGAAAATGGGGCTAGGGGAAACAACACAAGTAGAAAAATGAGGGTCTTGTTAATTCCATGGTACTTTCATCAAAACAAATGCATCTAATGAGCAGCTAGAGTGCCCAATTAGTATAGTGGCAGATCTTATTTTTCAGGAGAAAATTTTTGCACTCAGATTTTTAATTAGCTACAATGTTCTGTTCCATTCCCTGAAAGCCTGATAAAAGGAGGAAATAATTGAACAACATTGTTTAAAAAAAAAGAAGACACATCATTTGAAGGGGAGGTGAGAATCCATTAGAAAAAAAGCCACTCCAGTCCCTTCCTGAAATCTGTGAAAACAAGGTATTAGATAACTAAAAGGAAAATAGCGCTCATTTGTAAATACTCAGGTTCATATCATATGGTCCCCGAATTCACCTGATAATATGTTGTTATTATTTCCTCGATGAAAAAAAATCCAGGGTATTGCTGGATTAACATAGTGTCTTAGATACTTGTTTTCTTATGTAAAAAAAAATCGTGTGAAATTTTACCAAAAACAAAAGACCAGGTTTAAAAGGTTTTCAAGCACCTAATGAAAGTAGGTCGCTGCAGAAAGGTGGTGATGCTCAGAACGGAAGGGGCAAAGCAAACTCAGGGCTAACAGCCAACTGTTAAACTAAGAGGAACACAGCAGGCTGTATCATACCCATAGTATCATTTAGGCTTTCCTGGATGTTTATTATTTGCTTTTATCCATGAAGAATCAGATTCCACTGTCCCACAAAGCCTAATTTCTCTAACGTTTGTCATCATGGATTCATTAACAACAGCTGGCTTCACTCCAAACAATTTATCATTAAAATCTGGTTAGCTGTCAGAAACCAGAGCCCTTTATTTCCATGTATTGGTACAAATCTCAGACTCTAGGCATTCAATAGGGGGCCATCTTCAGCAAAGATTATGGAAGTCATTTTTCAGAATATGACTGAGCAAATCTGTAAAGATAGAAAGGAATTTTAACTCCTTCATTACTAATTGTTTCTTGGAAATTTTCCTCTTTTTAAAAAAGTCAATAAAGCCAAACTAAAAACAAAAAGATTTATGTCTTCATGAGAATTTGGCCAATTTGATTAAAAATTAGTGAAACTTTTCTTTAACCTTTTCTGTGGTGGACTTCTTTGTCAGCTTGGTGAAATCTGTGGGTCTCTTCTTGGAATAAAGTTTAAAAAATAAAATATACAGATTTATAAAGGAAACCAATACTTTTGATAAATATTTAATATTGATATAATTATCATGTATATTGAATATATAATATATTTATAATATATTACAAGCATTTCTATTTATTAAATATACATAATCTTTCATATAGGTAGGTATGCATCTGTGTAAGTATATATATGTTGTGCATGTATATGTCTATACATGTATGAAATATATGCACATATAGGCACACATAGGAATACATGCATATATACATGCACAAACATATGTGCACACACATGCATTTGTGTGCACGTACATATGCACGCCATGCCTATATGCACATGCATGTATGCATGTGCGCATATACCTGTACACATACATATGTAGACATAGATACAGATATAGTTCACAGTGCCACATGGTTGTCCAAGTCTAATCCAAGTCTGTAATTTCTCTTCTGAGGCTGGTGGATGAGCATGAGAATTCTGAACTACAGTAGGCCTAGAATCAGCTGGGAAACCACACTAAGTCCAGCACCAGTATGGTGGTCTCCCAAGAGCAGGGGGCCATCATGTTTCTTAAGGAAATGTGAACTAGCTTAGGTCAGAAACAAAACAGGTAGATCAAAGCTTCCAAGCAGAAGTTAGTAATATCAGACCCCATGAGTGACTGCTGCACTATTAGCCTGGGTGAAATTTAGAAAAATACAAAAATAAAAATAAAATGAGGCTACATAACACAGGTTAGAAGCTCCTATAATTTAGGAGCTTTGTGAGAATTTCTATTCACCTATTGTGAGAATTTCTTCACATCCAGTGAGACAGATGCCACAGACACATCTGTATAATGGTCCACATTATTTGATTAACAGGCTAAAGGAAGGTTAGAAGCTGAGAC
Source organism: Potorous gilbertii (assembly GCA_028658325.1). Lineage (NCBI taxonomy): Eukaryota > Metazoa > Chordata > Mammalia > Diprotodontia > Potoroidae > Potorous > Potorous gilbertii. The sequence continues at coordinate 4,152 of JAQQSK010016974.1, read as the reverse complement.
TCTGTTTACTATCTTAAATATCTAGTCTAGTTCTTTGAATCTGTCCTTCATTTGAAATACTGTACTGGCAAAACCAATAAATAATGCATTTATATGAAAAGGAACTAAGAACAGTGGACACATGACCAATCTCATAGTCATTAAGATGAACTTGGTTCAAGAACTGCCTTTGACATACTGGCACCTTGAGCCTAGGCAAGGATTTATTCTCACAGTGCCCAAGGCAATCCTCTAAGACTTGTTGCAGAGTTTCCTCTTTAAGATTATTCACCAATGAGGTCAGATGTCTTGTTCTTGTTTGCTTTTTAAATGATATGTACTAGTTCTTTTGGGGACACCTAAGAGTAGAGGTTCTTAACCTGGTGCCCACAGACTCATCAAAGGTTCCATGCATAGATTTCATGAGGTCCATGAACTTAGATGGCAAAATTCTAACTTCACTTTGTTATAATTGATCACAGGACACAAAAAGAATTTAACAGTACCTACATGGAAAAGAATGAGTTGACTGTCACTGAACTACTTCAAATGGTGGCTGAATGGTCACTTTGAATTATGTGATAAAAAGCATTCATAATTTGGAGAAGTGTGACAAATGCTAAATTCTGAGATCCTTACCAACTATATGAATTTATGATTGTAATTTCCTAATATTTTATTTAATTATGGTAATTAGGTAAGTAGTAGAATGCTATGATATATAGATAGATAGCTAGCCTCAGAGTTAGGAAGAGAGACTTCAAATCCCAATACTTTCCCAAATGGGATATGTGATCATAGATGAAGTACTTAACTATGCAGTGATCTTGGAAATTCTCTAAAAGTTGAAGAGTTGGTGCTGATCTAAATGGACAGAAATGATTTTCTCACTGGGAGTTCTCAATATTAATAAAATCGTAAATCTGAATAATAACATCAACAAAAAGTTATGCTAACGTGCCAAAATCCATGATTTTTATTGGGAAGTTCCAATACGGAAACTCCAGACAAGTGACTTACAAGACATATGACTTAATGGACTCTGGTAAGCAAGTACTTCAGGCATTCAGTGACTTGTCCAAGGTCACATAACTAGTATCAGAGGCAGAAATAGAATCCAGGGCTTCCTAACTCCAATCACAATATTCTATCCACTGTGCCATGCTACTATATGTTTAGAATTGAGTAATTTTTAAAACAACACTAGATAACAATTCTATTTTCTGTAGAATAAAGAATTTGAAAAAAGCCAAAATACACATTTTTTTTTGCTCTAATAACAAAGGTCCTCATAAGATAGATGTGAAGATTCTGCAAATGTCCTGCTTTGATGTATCCTTACTATATTAAAGTGACTCTTGCTTCTAAAGTCAGAAAGACTTCCTTCCCTCCTTCTTTCTTTCCTTCCTTCCTTCCTTCCTTCCTTCCTGCAACATCAACAGAAAGCAAGTCTGAGAGCCCACCTAGCTATGTTTGGAGAATTTTTTTACTAGAAATTTAGCTTCCTGGTAATGATGTTTTTAGTCAAACAATTCATAAAACTATGAAGTCACAAATCAGTTATAATTTGCATCAGTGGAAAAGCATACCCACATAGATGAAATCCTACATATTTGATGCATTGAAGAAGTAATAAGTATAGAGTTAGGAAGATTTGGCTGGATTCAAGCACTAGTTTTAATAGCTACTAACAGTATAATAATGGACAAGTCACTTAGCATATCAGTAACTCACATACCTATCCAAGACTCAAAATTTACTGATTGTCAACAGAGGAGAAAATTTATATACTCCAAGTTTTGTAGAGTAATGGTGTGACAGACTGGATATTCTTCTATCCTTCTTCTCCTCTTCTCCCCAAATAGAAATATGTATGTATGTATGTATGTATGTATATATGTGCACACACATACATATGTAAATACATATATATTTAAAATTTCCATTAGGACTAACAACAGTAGTGACCCATAGCTAAATCGTAATTTAACCGTATCCTGATTTGTCTTCTTTAAAGTATGTTTATAGAAAATAAGGAATGGCCATGAAAATATAGGTCTTAGGAAGAAACCAATATTGTAATTAATAAAATGGAAAAAATGTTGGAACAGATAGAGACTGTGAACATATTAATTATAAGCCAATCAGAGAAACCAATTTGGACCTAGACCATATCACTACTTGTACTCCATGATGAGTCAAGGAGGCAAATGCAAGGATATAATGAGATTTCTAGACTTGGTAAAGCAGGACAGCAACACATAGGTGTGTGTATGTCTGTGTATGTATGGATATTTTCATCACCATCATAAAGGTAAGTCTCTTACAAGTCTAGCCTTCCTTCCCACAGGACACATATTGCCTTTTTCTTACTTTTCTTAATTTCTAGGCTTTTTTTCATTTCAATGGAATTTAACAAATTATGTGTATATGTGTGTGTATGTGTGTGCATGTATATGTGTATATATGCCTATATATGTATATAAGTGTGTATAAGCATGTATATTATATGTATATATATGTGCATATACTATATATACATACATGCATGTACAAGTATGGTGGTGTCATCAAGTGATATATCATGGGCTGTACCCTCTACTATAATTGCTCTACAAACTGTCATTGGTAAGTAATTACCTTTCCTCTCCCTGTCATGTTATTGACACTTAAGAAACAAAGTGACTGATTTGAGATTATCTCCAATGTAGGGAAAGTATTCTTAATTTTTGATCATGTCTGGCCCTCCTTTTCTTAGCACATGTAGGAATTGGTACAAATAAGCAAAGTATCCCTCAAAACATCTTGTATGCTTCTGTAATTTACTGCTTTTTGGTACTACAAGTCACCAAGATCTAGCCATTTTAATTCCTCTTCCAATGTAGTATTTCATTACTTTAACCCATATGATATCACCAGGAGGATGATTATATCAAAGGAACTGTCTTTTATAACCACGTATGGTTGCTGTCTGTCCTTTGTTCTTAAAGAGGACCATGACATCAAGAAGGTGATGCCATGACATGCATGTGAATTGGAGTGAGGGAAGACTGTGCAACATCACCATGCTCACTTTCTCCTTAGGAGTCATCTGGGTCCATTGTCTGAGAATTGGAGATGGCCCAAGATGTAGTTGGGGACTTTGGACTTTTCAAGCTATAAGGTCTTTAAAAGGTCTCAGTTTGATGGAGGCAGTGCCCATTTAGTGATTATACCATGTATGGTTTGATATTATGGAAAGAGTTTTATGGTTTCCCAAATGCAATCATGATACTGATGTAGAGAGAGAGAGAGGTAAAAATGGCATTTTTAAGGCCAAGCAACTTAGCTGCCTAGCTGGAATTAAACCTACATTTCCTGACCTAGTCCATAGCACCATGTTGCCTCCCAGTACAACTATTAGGGAGAGGAATTCAACTTTCAGAAAGTTTGTAGGGCTTCCCTTTGATTTCTGATTGTTTCCAACAAACATCACAGAACGGTTACAAGTCTCTGAAACTGCCGAGATTTTTTAGATTTTAAGGAATAGATCCCAAGACTGACCTGATCAAGATCGTTACTTTGTTCTCATCTCATCTGTGGAAGCTTTCTTCTCCTATTTTGTGGTTCATCTTGATGAGAAATAAAAGGAGAGGAAGAGAAACCGTTTAAAAAGGAAAGACACACTGTCATTGAAAATACTTGTGTCATATAGACAAATACTGTTGTGAATATCTAGAAATCTTTCTTTCAGCTGGTTCATAGACAACTATCTCTCCTTCCATGTTATCTACAGAGGGATAACATGACACGGTGGATACAAAGCCAGCCCCAGAGCCAGGAATACTTGGATTCATGTCCTAACCCTAAATGCTTCAGATACATACTTGGTGTGACCCTAACTAATCAGATAACCTTTCAATAATCTCGCCAATGTCCCAAGGGCCACTCAGTTGTACATAAGGATCCCTGGGGGCTGCATATTGACTTAGATAAATCACATATTAATAATTAACTATTTTTCACTACATTTTTATTTATTTTTTGTATGTGTACGTGTGTATATGTGTGTGTGTGTAATACCACCAACTACCCAGATATTGAAAAATTTCAAGAGTTACAAATATTTTCTTTCCATATAGGACTGTAAACAGTTCAACTTTGGTAAGTCCCTTGTGACTTCTCCTTGCTGTT
>JAQQSK010016973.1:0-10266 GCA_028658325.1 Potorous gilbertii | reverse complement strand
GCATAAGCTTAGTAATAGACTCTCTGGTTCAAAGAATATGGACATTTTAGTCACTTTATTTGCATAATTCCAAATTGCCAGCGTGCTTATCTTCCCACAGGTTCTCCAACATTGCCTAGTTCTATTGTTTTCTTGATTGCCAATCTACAGGGTGTTAGGTAAAATCTCATGGTTGTTTTGATTTTTCTTAGTGATTTGGAACATTTTTTCTAATGGTTTTTAGTAGACTACTATTCTTTTGAGAACTGTTTGTTCATATTCTTTGCTTATTGGGAATAACTTCTAGTTTTATATGTGTGTGTGTATATGTATAAACACAAATATATATGTATATACACAAATATATGTGTATATACATACATACATATGTATATACACATACACATACACATATGTATGGTAAATGTTTATGTATCTTGGATACCAAACTTTCTGGAGATATTGGGTCCTATTTGATTGCTTTCCTTCCTATTCTTGATACATCAGTTTTGTTTGGATAGAAGTTTCTGTTTCATATAATCTGTATTATTTTATCTTTTGTTTTTGCTTTTATCAGTTGTTTAATTAAGAATACATCTTTCACCCACAGCTGGGAGAGATATATCATCTTCTCTTCTAATTTTTTAATAATCTTCTATTTAATATTTAAAGTCATATATTCATTTTGAATATATCATGGAATATGGAATAATGTATTCATTGAAGCTAGTTTCCAACAGATTATATCCAGATTTTCCCAGAAATTTTAATGGAGTTTCCTGGTTAGTTTTCTAGTATGAAGGTCTAGGGTATTGAGTTCCATTTTTTTTCTAATTCCCTCCTCCCTACCCTTGTCTAGTTTGTTCCATGGATCCACTGATACATACGCACATATGCACAAAGACCCACACATAGTCACATACACACAATTATCAACACCACATAGATTTTTTGACTGCTGCTTTATAATATTGTTTGAGTTCTTGGAAGTGTTAATCCTCCATTGTTCCTTCCTCTTTTCATTATTTCCCTTGATCTTCTAGTATTTTTGTGTTTTCAGTGAATTTTTTATTTTATTGAGTTCTATAAAGTATCCCTTTGGTAATTTGGTTTTTTTTTTAGCATTAAACATATAAATTAACTTTGATAGTATTGCCAGTTTTAGTATGTTGGCACAAATCATCCATGAGCATGCAATAATCTTCTAGCTATTTGTACTTTGTAACTGAATCTATATAAGTGTTTTCTGTGCTTTGGTAGTTTGATCTACAGGTACTTCATCCATGTTGGAGTTATTTGGAATAGGACTTTCCTTTGAGTCATTGCCTCTTTAATTTTATTATTATCATATATTTTTATTTTTGAGATTTTATTTCGTAGCCTGTATCTTTGTTGAAGCTATTGTATCAATTCCTATCTTTGCGGATGATCTAGCATTTTCTAAGTTAACCATCATGTCTTTAGCAAATAAGGATAGTTTTATCTGCTTTTTCTTACCTTTATGCATTTAATTTCTTTATCTTATTTTATTGATATTGCTAGTATTTCCAAAACTATGTCAAATAATAGTAGGAAGAGTGGACATCCTTGCTCAAAGGCCAAATTTGTTGGGAAATATTCTAATGTACAGTAGAATCTCATTATATAAGTAACCTAGTTTACCTATGCTTCTCTGGTAAGAAAAAATTTTTCACAAAATTTGTCTTGGCAGGATGAACAAATATTCACAGTATGAACATCATGTTTGGACTTGAATGGCTAGTGAAGGAATCATGTTTTCAACTAGCGAAATGGTTTTTTTTTTTTTTTGAACCCATATAAGATTGAATGCCTGCTCAGAGAGGTATGGGGGAGGGAGAGAAAATTTAAAAGTTATGGAAGTGGTTATTGAAAAATGAAAAAAAAAAATTAATTTTAAAAAAATGTTAAAAACTAGTGTTATTAGATTCCTAGTCAGAAGCCAAAGAAAAGAAAAAAAATCAGAATGTAAAAAAAAAAATCAATGAGTCAAAACATGAAAGTCATTCTAAAACAATGAAAATAAGTGAAGGCATTAGTGTTAGTCTTACTTTTAGTGAAAGTAGCATAGGCGAGAACACTCTGGACATTGAAATCTCTGATGTTCTCATAGAAGGAGATTCTCCTTCCAAGCAGTAATGCTTCCTCTTCCTCCTCCTCCTTCTCTTCCTTCCCCTAGGCTCTCTCATGCCAGTCACAACTCTTCTCAAAGGTAAAGTGCAGGTGAATTTTATTTTCAGTTTATATTGTGTACTAATTATTGCTATTGTATTTCAGGTACATTAGGGACAAAAAACTTACTTAAAATTATGAATAATTATTTTTATATGAATATTTTTGGGGAGGTGGTACCAATAATCTGACTTTACATTATTTCCTATGGAAAAATTCACTTTGCAATATGAACAAATCACATGGCAAACAGAATCTCTGAATGAATTAAATTTGTAAACTGAGGTTCTACTGTATTATGGTTGCTTATGATACTTGCTTTTGCTTTAAAATAGTTTTTAATGATGATAAAAAAAATCTATTTATACCTATACTTTGTAGTGATATGTGGCATCAATATTATGTTTGTCAAAGGAATTTTCTACATCCATTGGGATAATTACATAGTTTTGAATGTTTTTGTTTTTAATATAATTGATTATATTGTTTTCCTTATAGTGAATTACCTTTTCATCTTTGATATAAACCAAATTGACCATAATGAATGATTTCTTGGATGCATCTTTTTAGTCTTTCCTAGATTTTATTTAATATTTTAAAATTTATATTCATTAATGATATGTGTATAGTTCTTTTTTTTGTGCTCTATCATTCTTCAGGTTTAAGTATGAAAACTATATTTACCTCATAAAAGTGATCTGGTGGAGTGCTTTTCCTCCCAAATTTTGGAGAAAAAATTATATAATATTAGTACAAATTATCCTTTAAAAGTTTGATAGAATTCTCCTGTGAATCCATCAGGACCAGGGATCTCCCCTTCTTTACCCTTAGGTAGTTCCTATACAGTTAGCTCTATTTTCTTTAAGATCTATCTTTGGTCATTTGTTGTTCAGTCAATCATCTTACTTTTGGTGACCCCATGGACATGTTTGTCCATGGGATTTTCTTGACATAGATATTAGAGTAGTTTGCCATTTCCTTCTCAAGCTGATCACCTTTTTGTTAGTGATCCATTAAGCAAATAGAGGTTAAATGACTTGCTCAAAGTCACACAAGAAGTGTCTGAGTCTGGATTTGAGTCATCCTGGCTCTAAACCCAGTGCTCTGTGTACTGTATCACCTCCCTGCCCCTTCTTTTATTTGAATATTTGAATTTTTGAAAGGTATTCCTCTATGTCATTTGTGTTCTTAGTTTTCAAAGAACCAGTTTTTAATTATTTATCATTTCTATTATTTTTTTAATTTTTCATTTATTTTTGCTCTTTCTTAATAACCTTTTAGGATTTTTTTTTAGGTTTGATCATTTGTTGGCCTTTTAATTTAAAAAATGCATATTCTGTTCATTAAGCTTTTCTATTCCTATTTTGTTAATGCATATTTAGAGAGATATGATTCTCCCCTTCCTGACTACTCTTTTAACTGAATATCAGAAATGTTGATATTTTGTTTTATCATTACCATTTTCTTTCACATAATTATTGTTTCTAATATTGGTTTTTTGACCACATTCATTATTTAGGATTTCATCGATAGATCTCCATTTGGGTCTGTATCTTTTGTTTGTGCTGTAGTAAATGTTTTTGTGTTATGATCTTTAATGAATATATTTGTTCTTTCTGCCTTTTTTACATTTGTTCATAATATCTTTCTGCCCCAATACATGGTTAATTATTATAAAAGTTCCATATGGTGCTAAGAAGTAAATATATTCTTTAGCAGTTATATTTAGGAGATGTCATACATCTTTTAGCTCTAGTTTTTCTAGCTGTTTATTCAGTTACATATTTTGTGCTTTAACTTATTTTTGTGTTTGACTTATCCAACACTGAGTTTGAAATTCCCTGTCACTATTGTGTTACTGGCTGTGTCTTATTGTAGCTCAGTTAATATTTCTTTTATAAATTCAGATGCCAAGACATTTGGAGCACATAAGTTTGATATTGATACTGGTACGTTGTCTGTGATTCTTTTCAGCATAATAAAATTTCCTTGTGTATCCCTTTCTGTGTTTTGAGTCTTTTGCTTTATCTGATAGCTTGATTGTAATTCTACATTTAAAAATTCAATTGCTGGATAATAAATTCTTTTCTTGACCCTGATTTTTATTCTTTCTATATTTTTGTTTTTTAGAATGTGTTTCTTGTAAGCAATAGATCATGGATTTTTTTAATCCAAATCTTTTATTCTTTTTCTTTTAATTGTATTATTTCGTTCTATTTACATTTAAAATTATGAGAATTGAGTTCATATTTTTCTCCATTTGCTTCCAATACTACTATTTTTCAGATTAAGATGTTTACTTATGATCAATTAGCATTGTGTCAGATTTTTTACTGTTTAGTATCTCTCTTGACCATTGATACATTTTTTTTTTCTATTCATGCTACCATGGATAATGTCTTGGAAGCCATTTTTGTACTGAGGAATGGAGGTCTCTTCCCCTTTAGAGTACTGAATTTGGGTTTATAGTTTCTCCTATCAAGTGGAAGACTAACTCTACAATGCTATCTTTCCCCCTAATACACAGGTGTTTACCCTTTCCATTGTAAAACTAGGTGAGTTCAGTGCGTATAGGACAAAAACATAAGCCACCATCTCCAGAGCTCAAAGGAGAGGACTATGGCGTTGAGTTGTGTGACTATAGTACACAAGTTTTATTATTTTTCATGTGTTTTCTTTTTTTATGGGACCTATGATAATAAAATAAATTGTTTTATTTTTCCTCATACTTTTTCTAATTCATTCATTTCTTTAGATATTTCTCACTCTTCCCTGATATAGCAAATCATTTCTTTGTAACAAATTTTATAAAACAAAGAGAAAAAAAAGCAGTTTGGCAAAACTGACAAATACATCAATGGTGTATCTGAAAATAGATTCTATATTTCATGGTCTCCCACCTATTCACTGAAGAAAGAGAGGTGCAACTCTCCTAGAATTCTGGTTATTATAATATTTTGGTGTTCAGTTTTTGTTATTGCATTTTATTGTTGTTTGGTTCTTCTTGCTTTACTCTATATCAGTTCACTTAAGTCTTCCCATGTTTATTTGAATTCTTTCATATTCAGAGGTTATTATAAAGAATGTGATAGTGTTGTAATATCCTATTACATTCATATACCATGTTATGTTTTATATTCCCCAATAAATGGAACCTAATTTTGTTTCTAAATCTTTATTGCCACAGAGAAGCACTGCTAGGAATATTACAGTTTGTATGGGACCATTCATTCTGTCTTTGCCTAGGAGTAGGATTTTTAGCTCAAAGAATGTGAACAAATTTGTCACTTTTTTTAAAGCAAAATTTCAAATTATTTTCCCGAATGTCTGGACCCATTCATAGATCCACTAAAAATGTAACTGTATTCCTTTTACCCTTCCGATATTGACAAACATTGAGTCTCTTTTGTCATCTTTGTCACTTTAATGTGAAACTTGAGGTGAAATTTTAGAAGTTTTAATTGAATTTCTGTAATATAACTAGAGTTAAAGATCTTCCCTGCCCATTAATAGACCTCAGATACTTTTTATTAGTTTCTAAAGAGGCACTGGGTCACAAAGGTTGTGTCCTTCAACTCTGAAAAGTGTATATAGACTCTGAAGTTAAGTTTTAGTTTGGGGCTTACTCTTTGGAAGAAGGTTCTTGTACCAGATGAGACTCTGGGCAGCTGTTTTAAGAAGCCCCCTGGCTTTGAAAACCCAGATGTTGGTACTTCTCTCTTTGGTAACTATGTATGCATGTAAAAATAAGACAGGTGGCTCTGTCTGTTGATTTGTGATTTTATATATATATATGTGTGTGTGTGTGTGTGTGTACATATATATATATATATATATATTGCTTATGGTCAGGCAGGTAGAAGCCCCGTCTGTTGGTATTTATATTTCTGTTTGTATTTTCTCTGTTGGTAAATGTAATTAAAATAGATTATTGACCCTTCAAAAGTTGCTTTACTTTCATAAAAGCAGATCTAAGAACCTGTGCGGCAGACCCTCCTGGATATGCTGGGGTCCTAGCTATTACAATTTCTGACATTGACATACTGCTTTATGCTGTGTTTTATGTGCATTATCTCATTTGAGCTTCACAACAAACATGGGTGGTGGGTACTACAGGTATTAGTATTCCCATTTTAGAGATGAGGAAACTGAGGCACAAGGAATTTAAATGATTTGCACACAGATAATAAGTATTACAGATGGAACTTGACTCCCAAGTTCAGCTCTTTATTTCCTTCACCATCCTGCCTTTTTACATTTGTCCTTAAATTCTATCCCTACTCAATTCCATTTCCAGCAAAATTAGTCATAATTTGTGGGAGCCAAGGGCCTTTCTGAGGGTCCGCTGGAGTGCAGCTTTCACTTCACTGTTCCTCAGGCTGTAGATTATAGGGTTCAACATGGGAGTCACTACTGTGTAGAACAGTGAGAGCAGCTTCTTATTCTCAGGTGAGGTGTTGGATCGAGGTCGGAAGTAGGTGAGGATGGCAGTGCTATAGAAGAGGGAGACAACAACTAGGTGGGAAGAACAAGTAGAGAAAGCCTTGTGCTTTCCCTCTGCTGAGGGCATCCTGAAGATGGTGGAGAGGATTCGCACATAGGACCCCAAGATCAGCAAGAAAGGAAAGAGGATAAATAAGACTGTCGCTGTCAGTGCCTCCAGCTCAAATAAGGAAGTGTCAGCACAGACCAGTGCAATTACAGGAGGGCTGTCACAGAAAAAGTGATTTACTCTGTTTGGACCACAAAATGGGAAGCTAAAAATCCATGTTGTTTGTACTGTGGCCACAGGAAACCCGGAGAACCAAGAAGCAGCAGCCAGCTGGATACAGGCTTTCTGGTCCATGAGGATGGGGTAACGCAAAGGGTCACAGATGGCCACGTAGCGGTCATAGGCCATGGTAGCAAGGAGGCAGCATTCAGCAGCTCCAAAGAAGAAGAAAAAATACATTTGGGTTGCACAGCCAAGAAAAGAGATACTTGTGTCTTTCGTCAGCAGGGTACTTAGCATCTTGGGCACAATGACCATGTTAAAACTAATTTCCAGGAAAGATAGGTTCTTGAGGAAGAAGTACATGGGGCTATGCAGGGCAGAATCAGCTGTAGTGACCAGGATGATAAGGACATTGCCCATAAAAGTGACAAAATAAATAATCAGAAACAACAGGAACAGTAGAATCTGTAGCTCAGGGGGCAGGGCAGAGAAGCTAACAAGGACAAATTCACTCACTATTGTCCTATTCCCCCAAACCATTCTAGGCCAGAACTGTTCAAACTTTGGGGAGGTGAAAGGATTCCTTTCAGCCCCAAGGGGACAGAGAATTTACCATCCACTGTCTATGTCTCCATTCCACCTTACAAAAAGATGTCTTTATATGAATTTTCTCCTTTACTTTTTTGTCCTCACTTTCTCCTCAAATTTCTGAAGATCCAAGGACCTGAATCTTCCAAAAGACAAACATCTGGCACTGTTTCACATCCCATAGGATAAATAAAAACATATAGATCACCTTTAAGTTCTTCTTCATGATCTGTCTTCTCTGCAGTGATGTGTCACAAATGTTTCACCATTGTATCCTTTCCCCCCGCTTTGTCTGTCAGTTTTCTAAGACATGAAGCAGGGCTCTTGCAGCAATAGTGAAAGCTGTTGAAATCAGATGAAATTCTTATCTGCACAACAAAAGTTGGGAAACATAATTAAGAGAACACTATTTTATCAGCTAGTCATTGCCTTCCCTGTGATCAGAGCCCTGGACTAGATGCCATGGAGGGTACAAAGGAAGGAGAAGGTACAGTTCTTCCTACTATAGAACTCTTTAACGAAAAAGAAAAGAGCTCTCAGACTAAAGGGAGACACTAAGAGAATAAGGATGGGATACCATACCTCTTCATCTGATTGTCTTAGCACCACAGAAAGTGCCTTCAGACACAGGAGGGAATCTGTGACACAGGTGAGTGATTAGCTATTACTCAGATCAGTCTAATAATTCATGTTAGTTCCAATAGCAGGAGGAGACCTCATATGAATCATGAGTCTTAATTTTCTTTGGCGTATTACTCTTTTTTGGGGGGTGGTGGTGGGGAGGAGGAGGAGGTTTTTTTCTTCATTAACATTTTTATTATGCTTATAAACTTATGTTAGTGTCAATGTATAGGTAGCTATATTTTCATAGCTACAGTATTTCATGAGATACAGTAAAGACCATACTCCAGGGCATGTGAAAAATAATCAGGCCATTGTAGTTATGTCACTTATAGACTTAAACTGCATAGATTGGAAATATCTAATCAAATCTATACCTTCTTCAGTATCCCCAACAAGTTAGCCAATTGACTTTTGGCAAACTCATCAGAATTTTTTGTTTTTGTTTTTAGTTAACAAATATTTATTTTCTCTTTCTTCTTCCCTTCATCTCCTCTAAGTTCTTTATATTTAGCCAGTTTGCTCCCTGCAACTTCTGCCACCTAGGACTGAACAACAGAAATTTTTCCAGAAGAAGAGTCCATTGAATATCTTAAGAGACCTATCATGGTCCTTCAAATCTTTTCTTCTGCAGACTAGACATCCTCATTTTTTCTAATTCATCCTTATATTTACATTGGGCAATTTGGCTACAGCAATCTTATTTCAGCTACTATCCTCAATAGTCGATCATCATCTTTTGCCTTTACTGTTTATCGACCCTATTTCTCATAGGCTGAAACTAAGGCCAATGAAAATCATTAATCATAGTGAATAGGCACAAACTTTTCTTATGTGAGACTCTACATTTTCTGAACCTCAGTTTCCTCATCTATAAAATAAACAGAATCGATTAGACAATTTCTGAAGTATCTTTCAGCTTTAATTCCATGATCCTAAAAATCTGATTGACCTCCCACATCTTCATTCCAGACTGTCACCATCCTTCTTGAAATGCAGTGCCCTTGAACAATGCATTGCCAATATGATCTGATGAGGGTAGAGGGAACAAGTTTCAAGGTCAAGTAACAGCTCTTTTTATACCAGCAATGTCTGTTTCCTGTTGCTTATGTATTCTGAATAAATGCAGCCCGCAAATAGTAACACTTATGTTCTAGGTGTTATGATGGCTGCCTTAACTTCTTCCCACTCCATGATTTCTCCTCTCTGCTCCTGTCTCCTCAGTGCTTCCTTCTTTGTTGTGCCAGAGTATCACCTTTCTTTGGTCTTTTCCCTCTTCACCTTCGACATGATGGGTAGATAGAGGTCCTTAAAATGCTGGAACAAACTCACCATGGATTCATGTTCTACTCCTTACATTCTCAATTTATCAGCTGTGAGATGTTCACAGCATGAGGATTGGGAGCTGGACATGGGGAGAAGGAGAAATCAGTTTTAAAATTTTATACAGTTAAAATGTCATGAAAGGTTGTTAAATCAACAAATATTTGTCATAAAATATACTGCTTAGCAGTATCATTTATAATATCATTATGATAACTAGTGAAGGTTAAAGAGCTTCTTGATTACTTAGTATGGTTAGAATTTGAATAAGGTTGTTGCAGCCAAAATGGATGCGTGGTTGGGAAAATCTGTTCAGACCACATCCCCTATAATCTATTGAGTAATACATTATTATTTCAATGCTACCTAGAATTTCACAGACAGCATGGTCTTCCTATGGTCTTACTTGGAAAAGAAATGGTAATTACTGCTGTTGTGAGGATCCTAAAGAATCCTCCTAGAGATTGTATCAGCTTTGATACTCACACTTCAGTATCCTCTGACTGGAGAACTGGAGAGTGGAGCAAAAAAAGCTCCTTCCATAGCTTCTCCTCTCAGAGTCCCAGCCATCCATTCCTTGTGTCCCTTCCTCTTTCAGCTTCTCAGGGTATTCTCAGTGCTCAGCATAATGCCTGGTACACGGTGGCTGCTTAATAAATGTTTATCATATATATTGGTTTTAGGTGTGAAATATGGAAATGACTGAATCTTCTAGGTCCTGGGTTATCCCAACCCAAAAATAATTATGTTAAATTTTATATAATTTCATTTATGACATGAGTAATAGTGTTCTAAGGTAAAGGAAGACCTATTAGTTTCCTTGATATTAACAAGCTAAATTGAGGAATTTG
>JAQQSK010016972.1:0-10266 GCA_028658325.1 Potorous gilbertii | reverse complement strand
AAAATGTTTTTTATCTTTATTGTGCATACCACATCATATTTCTTGAAATTAAAACTCAAAGATTGAAGATGGATATTGTTTTTATCTTTACAATCTCTATCCCTGGTATGACAGCTGATTTAATGATAGTTACATAAGCCATGAATTTGAGACAATGGAAGAAATGTAACTTATTCCACAAAAAGTAGAGGAAGAAAAGGTAAGGGAATCTTTACATAGCTCTTTCTCACCTCATAATGACAGGATGGAATAATTTTCTTGAAAAGTGAATGTTGTACAAGCAGGAATATGGAACAACTGCTAAATAGAAGCCAATCAAATCAACTGCCGAGCATCCTTTGGGAAATCCATCTCTCTTTGGATTTAATAATTTACAGCACAATTTAAAAAAAAATCCAAATGACTTCTTTCCCTAGTAAACAAATTCCCATTGTTTCTGATTATGTGTGCATGTGTGTATGCACATACACAGTAATGAGCTGTTAAAAAGCTGTTAAAAGTCTAGAGAAATTGTTTTGAGTCATAAATGACTTTTTCTAAAGGGAAATTACTCTACTTTAATAAAATTGGCTTCGATTTCACTTTTCACTTGAAAAAAATATTGAATAAGCTCTCTCTGAGATGGAAGAACAAATTAAACAGGAAGAACTTCTCAGTTGTATTAATATGTACATATACATATATTTACATATTTATATTTATGTTTTGCATATATATGTTTATATATATTATGTTTTAAATGTGGAATCATTGTAGTAACTTATTTTCTTTGCTTGGAAGGCCTCTTTTTCATAGAGATTGAACCAAATTGACTGTATTTTTTTAGTTTTAAAATGTAGTGGTTTTATTATTTTTTTTAACATTCATTTTAAAAACAATTGTTGAGCTCTAAGTTCTCTTCCCCTCTCCCTTTCCCATCCCCATTGGAAAGGTAAGCAATTTGATATGTTATAATTTCATGTTAGTCTTGTGAAAGAAAACATGGCCAAAAACATAACAGAAAGTAGAAAAGTATACTTCAATCTGCATTCACACTCCATCAGTCCTTTCTTTGGAGATGGATAGCATTTTTCATCATAAGTTCTTCAGAATCATCTTGGATCTATTGCTGAGAATAGATAAGTAATTCATTCTTGATTATTATAGAGTACTATTGTTAGTGGACACAATGGTCTCCTGGTACTGCTCATTTCACTTTGCATCAGTTCATGTAATTCATTTCAGGTTTTTCTGAGAGCATTCTGCTTATCATTTCTTATATCACAATAACATTCCATCTCAATTATATGCAACAACTTGTTCAACCATTCCTCAATTGATGGATATTGTCTCAATTTCCACTTCTTTGTCACCATCAAAAGAATTGCTATAAATATTTTTGTACATATAGAGCCTTGTGCTTTTTGTTTTTTATCTCTTTGGGATATGGACCTAGGAGCAGTATTGCTTAGTCAAAGGGTATGCATGGTTTCATAGACTTTTGGACATAGTTCCAAACCACTGACTGTAGTGGTTTCCAAAAAATATCATTAATTCCAGAGAGAAGTCTGAATTAACATATTTTATGTTAATATATTTACATATTTACATAATTTATGTACAACTACATGGTAGTCAATATGTATTTACAGGACACACATGCATGCATATATACATGTGTGTATGTATGTTTATATGGCAGTAAGTTCTGGTCATCAACTTTATAGCTAGCTCTGAGATCATGGGTGGTGGTCACTATTAACAGTCATATGCTAAGACACAGCTCAGTAACATGGATGGTGAGCCCATATGGTAGCTGGCACTTATGTGCAGAATGTATATGTTAAAACTCCTAATGGGCCCTAGATTTAGGGGAATAGGAAACAGAGAACCCAGGATCAATCAACATGTGATTGATGGGCCATATTATCTATGCTCCACAACTGAATGAAAAATTTGATAAGTAGGGATTTTTAAGAGAGCTTTACAAAGCAAAAATATTTGTTGTGAAAGATTGGCAGTGAATGTTTGAGATGATGTAATTTAGCTTCTTTATGAGATTGATAAGGAATTAGAGTATCAGAATAGAGAACTGACTTGCCCCATTTCATACAGTGAATTGCTGGAAGACCTGGATTTAAAACCTAGGTCATCTCACTGCTAGCCCCAAACTCCTTCCACTATGTGGTACTGTGGTACTGGCTCTATATTATGATTAGAGAAAAGACACGAACAATTCTAGTGTCTGGAGCAAGGGAGAACGTAGAGATATAACCGATGGATGCTACTGCAGAGGCTAAAAGGATGGAATAATAATAGTTAATAATAGCTGGTATTTAAATAGTACCTTAAGGTTTATAAAATGCTTTACAACTGTAATCTCATTTTATCCTTACAAGGACTCTGAGAGGTAGGTACTATTGTTATTAATCATTTTATAGATATGTAAACTGAGGCACAGTGCTGTGAGGTGACTTGCCCATGGTCACACATCTGATAAGTGAATGAGATTGGATTTTTTAAAGTTAAGTTTTATTTTATTTTCAGGTCTATATTAGTTCCCTGACACTATCAACCCTTCTATCAAAGAAGCAAGAAAAACAAATTCTACTGAAACATATACAGTCAAGTAAAACAAATACCCATACTAGTCATTTCATATACATACATGCATATATGTGTGTATACATACACATACACATGTATACTTATATATGTGTGCGTATGTGTATATATTTTTATATGTACACATACATACATGCACATCTCTATCTATACCTATATCTATCTATCTATCTATCTATACCCTAATTTCCACTCTGAGTCTACCTCTTCTCTATCTGGAAATGGATAACATGCTTCAGTATTAGTACACTGGCACTATGGTTGGCCATTGTGTTGATCAGTGTTCCTAAGTCTTTCATATATCATTTATTTGTTTGCTGTTACAATATTCTTGTTAGTTTATAATTTTCTCCTGACTCTGAACACTTCATTTTTGCATCAGTTAATATATAAACATTTCCAGCGTTCTCTGAACTACCTTTTTCACCATTTCTTATAAAAAATAGTATTTCATCATCTTCATATATCGTAATTTGTCCGGCCATTCCTCAAAGGATGAACTTGCCTACAGTTTCTGATTTTTTGCAAGCTGAGGCCAATCTTAAACTCAATTCCTACCAAATCCATATACAGCTATCTATCCAGTGTAGCACTTAGATGCCTCCCGGGAACAAGATATAATCAGGATGGTATGGCACTCACCATCTGAATAAGGAATCTTCAGGATTCTGTCTCACCCTGGCACAGATTCATTCTTTGCCTTCATTGTTTATTTGACATAGAGTTCTGTTTTCTACAATATGGTATAGTCATGTTGGGAATGATGTAACCTGTCTCCCAGAGAGTCCATCTTATGCCCTCTATTAAATGGCCTTCTTTAGATAAGCAAGGGCTATTTGCTTATCCCTAGTGACAACTGCCATGAACGATGTAGCATAAAGAATGCTATTCTTTCACCTAGTTAGGTTTGTCCTAGCCAGAAAAGAAGATGAGGAATGGGCATAAGGAACTACAAGGACAACTTTGTGGAAATGGAGGAAGTAAGTTGGCGAAGCAAGATGAAAGTCAGTAGTTGTTTCAAATGACTGACAGAGCCAAGGTCATGCACTGATGTAGTGAGAAGGCTGGAATAGGAACCTGGACTTCCTGATTCTTATTTTCAGTGCTATATTAGGTTGTCTCTCAATCTACTTTTTACCTCTCTGACAGTTCTGTCTCTATGTTTTGTTGACTTCTTTCTTCCATTCCTTACAAATGTCATTCTGCAAGACAGAGCACTTTAACACATCCCTTTACCTCTCTGTCTAAGCATTCTTCGTCTCATAGGCTCATTCTTTTCCACTGTTTCAACCATCACATCTATACAAATTACTGCTGTCTCTCTCTTTTGACACAACCTCCCTTCAAAATCTTAGACCTTCATATGTACTTGAATGTCCTGTTTTGACCATGAACTCAAAATATTCCAAATTGAACTCAATGTTTTCCCCTTCCAGCTTAAGTATCCCCTTAAGTTTCCTATTTTTATTGATAGCATGACCATTCTCTTTATCTTCCTGGTACATAACTTTAGATTCATCTTTGACCCTTCCTCCATCATGCCCCTGTCATACATACATGTGTATCTAACCTGTTGCCCAGTACTACCCTAATTTATGCTTTTCATTTCCTGTGTTTCCTGACTATCTCAACAGCTCCCTAGCCCATCTCTTCACTTTTGGTCTCTCTTCCCTTTGTAAAACACCCTGTGTATCATGACACAATTGATTTTTGCTAATGTCCATCTCTGGTCACATAATGCTACATCTCCCAAAACATTCAGTGTTTTCCTTATCACTCACCACCAAATAGCTCAGTTTCCTTAGCTTGGTATTCAAGATCCTCTACATCCAGAACACACTTACCTTTCTAATCTTACCTGATATTACTATATCTTATATTCTTGGACTATATTCTTCTCATTTTTTTGACTACTGGATACCTACCAATCCTTCTAAGATCAGCCATAACTGCCACTTTTCCAAGAAATCATCCTGGATACTGTCAATTCTACCCTCCTTCCTCAGGGATGGAAATTATACATCTCTTTTTTGAACTCATATAAAAGTTTAGAATTCTCCTGTAGTTGTTTCATTTTAATTTACATGGATGTTTAAAGATATGATGTGTCTTTTCCACTATATTGTTCATTTTCTTAAATGTAGTTTTTTTATCGGTATTTGTTTCAGCTGATAGTATTTTCAGTACTGAGCAAAATTTGCTAAGGTCTTTTTAAATCCAAAACATTATGTTATGTGCTGAGAACTAAAATCAAATATCAAATGTGAGAGAGAAAGAGAGAGAGAGAGAGAGAGAGAGAGAGAGAGAGAGAGAGAGAGAGTCATTAAAATTTATTTGAGAGAGTTTTTGCATCTTAAGTGAGGATGAGGGGTGTCAAAGAATTGTCATTCTTTTATTTTGTGTAATATCCCTGCTACACACTGCTACACTGCCCTGGTCAGATGGTATCTAGAATATTGTCTTCATTTCTGAGTATTGCATTTTATGAATTCCTTCAGCAGATTGATATGTCAAAAGGAGGGTGACCAAGCGTTAGTTGAAGAAAATAGGAAAGTTAAACTAAAGAAGAGAAGGCTGAGGGGAGATATGATAGATTTCTTCAGCAGTCTAAAAAGTTGTGACATGAAAGTAGGATTAAGAATGTTCTCTATGACTCCAGAGGACAGCGTTCTGAGAAATGGGCGAAGGTAACACGGAACGATTTCGTTTCAATGTTTAGGAAACAGCAACAGAAAAAAGATCTTCCTAATGATTAAAGTTACTCAGAAGTAATGGGTTTCCTTGGGAGATCCACTCAAAGGTCTCCATTTTCAGGATGTTTAATCACTTTTTGAAGATATTGCAGAAGGGATTCCTAAACAAGTGCACATAGTATCTGAGATCCCTTCCAGTTTTGAAAATAAATGTGATCTTCCAATTCAATATAAAAACAAACAAGTAACTGTGGACACAAATGGACATAGGATTTCATCACAAAAGAGAGGAAATGGCTTCACACTGTAGCCAGGCAGGGCAATATTTTGATTGCTATAATAATTTAGCATAATAACCAGCCCCCATACAAAGCTATTATGGTTTTTTTAACATTGGCTTCTGTATCTTGAATAACATATGGAATGATTTTTTCCAAGCTGGATCCCAGGCTTCATTCGTTGCTAAAATTCATCTCATTCTCCAGAGTCTGCGATTTTATCCAACACTTGAATAGTTCATTGGCAACATCAGCTGATAAAGTATGATTGAATTATGGGCTAGTCTCTAGATTACGCAGTAGACCTTCCCCAGGTATAGAACAGGCATTTTATTTTGCCTGGGGGAAAAAAGGGGGGCTTTATAGTTACCATAAATTCCAGTGGAAAGAAGAATTCTCAAAGTGAAAGCTTTGGCAATATGAGAATGAATCAATACCTATGGTATAATTTCCAAATCCTTTAATTCAGAAATATGATTAAAAATGTTGGCAACTTTCTATCATTGAAGTTATGGGAATCACAAGACTCAAAAACATCTGCCCCTATGCTACTTGCCCACAATCCTCCTCGTAGTGCTGTCCTCTGGAGTCATAGAGAATAATCTTAATCAGCATAGCTCTGTTATCAATATTTTAAGATAGTTTCCACTAAAGAAATACTTTCAACTAAAGCAAATCAGCATTTTTACTTCAATTTATATTCTTAGTTGTCTAGTGTGGTTAGAGCCAAATGACTTACCCAGGGTAACACAGTCAGTATGTATCGAAGTCAGGATTTGAACCTGCCTTTATCCACCCTCATGTACTGAATATGACCTTCTGAATACTCTTCCTCTTCCTTTCTACTTTTCTTTCTCCATGTCTCCCCTTCCTCCCTCCCTCTACATCTCTCTGCCTCTATCTTTGTCTCTCTTTATAGACATCACATATAATTTAGAAATTTTGTCTACCATCATATGAAGAAAATATAGAAGTGATTTGTTCTCCAGTTTTCTTATAAATGTTTCAGGTTTGTATAGTCTCAGTCTTCACAATCTATAAGTGTATGTTTGTTAATTAATCCATCAAATTATGATAAAGTGAATAGTGGATAATTATTTAACAGATAAAGCAATTCAAAGAGAATCTACTTACCTTAAAAACCAAAACAATATTGTGACATCATAAACTGTGAGGATTCTTTTTTCATCATGCCTTTGGCAATGTTGTCATGAATTACTGTGAGGAATTAAAAAAAAAAAAGAATCCCTTAGGACTCATCCCTCTGATGATAAACCCTTCTGGACCTAACTAGGACAATCCCAGAGTAACAGAAATGCAGAGAGATAGAGACAACCAGAGAGACACACAGAGAGAATTTAGTGTGAGGGAAGAGAAACGAAGCATCAAAAGCCAGGAGAACAAACTCTCATCTAGTCATCCAAAACATTCATTCTCCATAGTCTGAAATATCATTAAGGAGATTAAAACCATCAGTGACTATAATGTAAGAAAAATATACTTTTCTCTTTAATTCTGTGCCTTTCTTTTGGAGACTTAGGACAAGAGAGATCAAACTTGGCAAATCTTGTTTTTCATTAAAACCTTTCTTTCAAGTAAAGGAAAGCTTGACTCTATGAACCGCTGGATTTAAAGTAAAACAGGGACAAGAAAATCTCCACTGTTTCTTAAATTCTAACTGCATCAAAATGTGCATCAGACACATCAAAATGGGGAATGAAGTTATCACTCATGTTTTTTAACACTACATTTACATCTGAAAATTACAGAGTTGAACTGGAAAAAAAATCTGAATAAGAAGCTATAGGGTTCTCGTTAATCTAAATCTTTTTTTTAAGTACTCTCTTTCAAAAAGTATTTTTTTAATGACTGTACTTCATTTGAAAATGAGGCTAATTAGTGACTGCATCCATATACATCATTCCCATCCTAGCAGTCTGAAGCATACTGTTGTAACGTTTAATTAAAGAATTTGCCCCTGTTTGGGCTTTCTATCTTTTGAAGTGCTGACACCTGAGACTCCACTCTAGTGGACAAGCAGTCTTCCTGTACTTCTAAACTGTAAAGAACCAGGTGGGAATAGGATATCTTCAATCCCTTGTTACCAGCTGCTTCAACTCTCAAGTCTGGATGACAAGACAGAAAATGCAAAATCTGAGGAAAACTATTTTAAAGACAATAACAGCCCTTTTATTCTGCAAAAGGAGTTAAAATATAATTGTGTGCTTCTTCTCCATACAATCCAACTCCCCTATGAAATGTAACAATAGCGACTTTTTTTTTGTCAGATTACAGTTTCAATAAAGTCTCCACAAAGAATTCAATATGATTCCTCTTTCCACTGTGAGGTTGACCTAGACACAAGGATGCTCTTAGCATGCCCCTTGAATTCTCCTGTTCTGATAGAATGTGCTAATATGTGTATGAATTTAAGGCAAAACAAAAAAAAGCTAACCTCAATTGTAGTCTTTTAAACATATATATGTATATGATCAAAAGGGTGCTATATGCAGTGTGTCTGATACTTCTGGATTTTTGAAATTCAGAGGTTTGTGCCATCCTCAGTGACCTGGGAGGAATGATAATGTGGTCATGGCTGGAATGATAATTGCATCCACATAGCTACTTTGCATCTTTTCTTTCTCTTTCTCTCCCAAAGTATATTAAGACCTATACCCGCAGATGTATGTTTAGTCAAGCTGTTAAATGCAATGTATTAATCTTTAAAATGTTTCAAGGACAAACACTGGTCTCTGTACACTGTGTGTCACCCTGTAGGATGCTGAATTTCCTTGTATAATATCCCTCCTTTGAAGAATCTCTTTTACCACTGAAACAAGAGGAGGGAAATCTGTAAGGATAAATTTTTCTCAAATGTCACCAAACCAAGTCTTCCCTGATAAAGTCTCTGAAGATTTGGGTATAGTAATTAACCTCTGCTTATACTTCATCCCAATACATGTGCCTCTGATTAGAGGCGCCAGAGAAAAAGGTGGGGGGCTCAGGTCTACTGGATTCTCTGAAATGTCATTGGAAGGAAATACACAAAAAAGGAATTTTATAATAGGGGAAACTGTGAAAAGATTGGGGGCTGTATTCATGGAAAAATCTCCAAAACCAATGAGGTAATGCACTTCTCAAAATATCATGGAACTTGTTTGTAAACACTCTCACGTTCCCCAAACAAGTTATATTGCTTCCCTTTATAGATTCACAGCCTCTACCACTTGAAGGGACCTCAAAGGCCACTGAGTTCAAGCGAAACCTGAATAGAGATCCCCTTGACAACATAGCTAGCAAGTGGCCTCCATCCTTTGTCTGAAGCAGCACTACTTCTAAGCCTCCCCAATCCACTTGTGAGAGCTCCTATTGTTAGAAAAGAGTTTCCTTGTATAGCTCTTAACTTTGCCTCTTTGCATCTTGTCCCTTGCATTCCTTCACATTCTGAGTCTTAGGATTATAACAGTGTTGTGCTGGTAAATGTGAAATAGCCAACTCTCAGGAAAATAAAAAAACAAAAGATTGTATGCATGACACACTTGTAAGTTTGACCTGCATCGTTGACATTTTATCCACTGTTTTCTTAAATCTAGCTTATCAAAAAAACAATAAATCGATTCAAAATAAAGAAGCATTTGCTAATTTCTGAGATACTCATGATCACGCTGAAAATTGAACAACTGGCTCTCTAAAGCCTAACTTCTGGCTCCAGCACACCTCTGATTACAGAACCAGAGCTGGAAGCAATCACAAAGGCATCCTATTCCAACAGTTTTATTTTAAAGATGAAGAAAATGAAATGCATGAATGTCAGATGCCTTTCAAAATATCCAGTAGGTAGTAAGTGCTAGTCACACACATCTCCTGGCCCCAAGACCAAGTCTAGAAGTTTAACACAGTTCTTGCTTTACCAACTACACTCCATTGTGGCTAGTTCTGGCATTAAGAACAAGTCTATACTCTGTTCCAGGTGACAGCCTTTTAGTAGCTAATGTAAACTGATGTACTTGCTAGGTAATAGGAACCTGTTCCCCCAAATTTTCTCTACTCTAACCTAAGTATACCCAGTTCTTTCACTTAATCATCCTGTGGCATGATTTGGAACCCTTCTTTACCAGCCTGATTGTCTTCCAGATCCTCTCTAACTCTGACCATCCTAAATTCACATCCCTAACTTTGACTATGTCACTTGGGAAAGTTTTAGTTTGTATTAGTTGTGTTTTGGTTTCACTGTCATATCACAATACTGACTCATAGTGAGATCACAGTCACCAAAAGATCTATATGATTTTACACAGAAACTGCTTCTCTAGGCATAGATCCCCTGTCTTGTACTTTGGGAATTGATTTTTTAAAATCAAATGGCATTTGATAAGGCATTTGGTAAGGCATTATATTTTTATTTATTGCCTAAACAACTTACTTTATAGTTCTGTGCTCATCAATAAAATGAAAGTTCTCTAAAGACCACAGAACATCTAGGTCAAATTGCTATTTTCCTATATTCTTTTGGGGGCAACTGTATCAGTAAGCACCCCGACATACAAAGGGAGCCTACTAACATAGATTCTTAAATCTGCATTTATTAAAGGAAAGGCAACTTTTGAGGGGTCAACAATCACTTTAATTACATTCAACTTACAGAAAAATATAAGCAGATAGATAAAGACCAACAGACAGGACTCTTACAG
>JAQQSK010016971.1:0-10266 GCA_028658325.1 Potorous gilbertii | reverse complement strand
TATCAGCTTCCACATTAAGAGGTCCAACGGCATGGAATATGATATTCCAGAAGTCAAAGGAACTGGGACTAAAACCAAGAATCACCTACTCAGCAAAACTGAGTATAATATTTCAGGGCAAAAATGGTCTTTCAATGAAATAGAGAATTTTCAAGCATTCTTGATGAAAAGACCAGAACTGAAAAGAAAATTTGACTTTCAAACATGAGTCAAGAAAAACAAGAAAAGGTAAACATGAAAGAGAAATCATAAGGGACTTGCTACAGTTGAACTGTTTACATTCCTACATGTAAAGACAATATTTGTGACTATTGAAACTTCTTTCATTATCTGGGTACTTGTTGGGGTTATACACACACACACACACACACACACACACACACACACACACAAACACACACACACAGAGATAGAGAGAGAGAGAGAGAGAGAGAGAGAGAGAGTGCACAGGGTGAGTTGAATAGGAGGGGATCATATCTAAAAACATGAAATTAAGGGGTGAGGAATATATTGGGAGGAGAAAGGGCGAAATGGAATGGGTCAATTTATCTCTCATAAAAGAGAAAAGAAAAATACTATTCAACGGAGAGGGAAAGGGGGAACGTGAGAGAAAAACGTGAAGGTTACTGTAATCACATTTGACTCAAGGAAGGAATAAAATGCAAACTCACTTCTGTATGAAAACATATCTTAAAATATAGGAAAGTGGGACAGAAGGGGATATACAGGTTGTGAGGGATGATGGAAGGGAGGCAACAGGAGGCAGGAGCAATTAGAAGTCAACACTCTCGGAGAGGAACAAGGGCAAAAGAGAGAATACATCAAAAGGGGACAGGATAAGATGGAGAGGAATATAGTTAGTCTTACACAACATGATTATTATGGAAGCCATTTTTAAAACTACGTATATGTAGCCTACATTGAATTGCTTACCTTCCCAATGGGGATGGGTGGGGAAGGAGGAAGGAAGAGAAGTTGGAACTCAAAGATTTAGGAACCACTATTTAGTATTGTTCTTGCATACAACTAGGAAATAAAAATACAAATAATGGGGTATAGAATTTTAACTTATCCTACGGGATAAAAGAGAAGATGGGGATAAGGGAAGGGAGAGATGTTAGAAGGGAGGGCAGATTGGTGGTAGGGCTAATTAGAATGCTCAGCGTTTTGCGTGGGGTAGGGGAGAGATTTTTGAGAAAATTTGAAATTCAAAATTTTGTGGAAATGAATGTTGAAAACTTAAAATAATTAAATAAGTAAAAGATTAAATGAGAAAATAAAGTTTAAAAAATAAAAGAAGTATCACCTGAGTAAAAGTTGGAATTGTTTTACATGATATGAAATGTGTTCAAAATGAAAAATAAAAAAAATAAAAAAATGTGATGAGGGGTATTAAGTGAGTCAATTTACTTTCACAGCTGCTATAATTTTTTTTAAACTAAATGTTCAATTCATTAATCCTCGCATTTACTTAAAATTGTTCTTAGGTATATAATTTTTTTCTGTATACTATTTTACTTGATTCCTAGTAGTTTTGGTGCATTATTTCATCATCATTCCCTTCACATTATTATCAGTATTTCTATGATTTTTTTCTGTGACATTAATTTAGGATATCAATATCATTTTACTTATCTATTATTTATCATTTATGACCTTGGTTTATCACTTTTATCTCATTATAATTCCAATAGGATCCATTTAATTTTCACCTTTTTGGTATTTATGTAGAGTTTGTTTATACATTAGCACATGTTCTGTGAAGTTTTTATTTGGTAAAGGTATCCTGTGGTTTGTGTATAAAAAGCAATCATATAATATGTAGATATGTAAAAATAGCATGTTCTTACATACATACATATATGTATGTTTGTTAAAAAACACATCACAAGATAGTGTTAAAATAGGCCATATGCTGGGACATATAACAGATATTCATATATGTATGTGTGTAGATAGATGTCTGTGTTCATATTATGTATATGTTTGTATATGTGTATCTATATTTCATCTTCCTTCACTTTCTCTATTCAATTAAGAGTTTCAAAATTTTTCTTCCATTCCTCCCCCTTAATGTCTTATTTTTAAAAATAATTTTATTTTCTTAGTTTCTGTCCTATTTAATTTTTTCCTATTTAATATTTCTCTTGCTTTGTCATCCTTAATTTTATTTTTGGATTTGTGGGTAATATTCTTACACGTTTTCTCTTTTGTTCCTTGGTGTAGCAGCTAAAATTTACCAGATTTGAACTCCCTTGTCTAGCCGATTCCAATTTTATTAACATCATAGAACTTGTCTCATCCATATGCTTTTGTTCTGCGACTGAGACTCAGAAACATCAATCCACTGGGGAAATTATGTTTGACAGAAGCAATATGAATGGTGGAGTCCTAAACGTATCCTTTTCTAAACTGAAGCTACCTAACCTTTGCTCCTCTGTTCTCTTCTCTCCAACCCCATATACTTCTTCCCTTTAGAACATACATATTCCTGCTCATGCAGTAAAATGCTGACCACAGAGGAGTCATACTTTCTCAGAGAAAGTTATTTCCCAGGGCAAACTCCATCAATGTAAAACTGAGCATTAATTCTTCTTCTCCCATGAAATCCATATTTGATCTTCCTATTGGGCATTATTTTCCACCTCTTCCTTGGCTCTGAGATGAATCTTTGTTTTCCTCTCAGTCCACTTCCACCTCTCAAATTCTCCCACAACATTCTCTCTTGTCAAGATACTAGACAAATCACCACCCCTTCACTCTTAACCTATATATTCCAGGAGAATTTTGCCCATTTTTTCTGTCCTCCATCTCCTCTCTTACCATTTATGCAACTTCCCTCTACCAAAGACATTGATATGGAGCATTCATGATCTTTTGCACATGCTGTTTTCTCTTCCTGTGGTTCTCCACAATTTATTCTTTTTTTTACTCTGCAAATTTGTCTTTTTACCCAGTTGATAAATGGTGAAAGGATATGAACAGGCATTTCTGAGGAAGAAATTAAAGTTATCTATAGTCATGTGAAAAAATGTTCTAAATCACTATTGATTAGAGAGTTGTAAATCAAAACAACTTTGAGATACCATATCAAGCCTCTCAGATTGGCTAACATCACAAAAAAAGGAAGATGATAAATGTGGGAGAGTTAGAACACTAATTCATTGTTGGTGGGACTGTGAGCTGATACAAACATTCTGGAGAGCATTTTGGAATTGTACCCAAAGGGCTACAAAAATGTGCGGCCATTTTTATCCGGCAATACTGCTTCTAGGATTGTATTCTCAAGAGATCCTAAAAATGGGAAAGCGTCCCACATGTACAATAATATTGATAGCAGCTCTCTTTTTGGTGGTCAAAAACTGGAAATCAAGGGGATGCCCATCAATTGTGGAACAGCTGAATAAATTATGGTATAGTGTCTCATAGGACACTATTGTCCTATGAGAAATGATGAACAAGAAGACTTCAGAGAGACCTGGAAAGACTTATATGAACTGATACTGAGTGAGCAGAACTAGAAGTTTGTACACAGCTACGACTACAACGTTCCAGAGTTTTGTTCTGGTAGACTTGGAACTTCATTTCAAGGCAAAGACTTAAAAAATTCCCAAAGGACTCATGAGGTAAAATGCTTTCCACACCCAGAGAAAGAATTATGGAATTCTCTAGCAGAATGAAGTTGACTATTTTATTTTTTATTATGTTTTGTTTTGTCTTGTTTTATGATTTCTCCCATTCATTTTAATTCTTCTATACAGCACGACTAAGGTGAAAATGTATTCGATAGGAATGTATGTGTAGAATCTATGTGAAATTGTATGCCATCTCAGGGAGGGAATGGAGAGGGAGGGAGTAAGGAAGGGGAGGGAGGAAAAAAAATCTAAGATATATGGACGTGATTGTAGAACACTGTAAACAAACAAAAGAATTTAATTTAAAAATTATCTTTTAAAGGAAAAACCAAAACTTCTAAACTTGACGTAATTGTTGTTTCATTTAACTAGTACTTAATATTAATTTTTGTCATATTCATTTCATATGAATACCCTAAATGCCGTTCTCCCTTTAATATGCCTCTCCTTTCATCGGAAACAAAGCTCTAGTTTGCAGAGTAAACTAGGTCCTGAGGTCATGTGTTTCTTTTGACTTTTCTCTGTTATTCTTGGATTACAGATGAGTTAGACTGAGGCAGATTTGCACTATGCCTTACTCTCTCTTCTGGAGTTATCAAACTCCAGTGGCAAGACTGACAAAGTCACGGTGACTCGTGATGACTTGGAATGCAGTGAATGACCTTGACATCATTGATGGATGAAGAAGCTCTCCATAGTGCCTTCTTCAGCTACCTTCATTGCAAAGAATTGTTCCCATCCACCTATTCCACCAGGAAAAGTTCTCACACACCAGCGTAGGTATCTCCCTAACTTACTGATAGGTTTGAGGCTTGTCCACTACCCTCAACGTAGTGTGATGAATGAAAATCTCCAAGAGACAGTTTCTGGGCAATAAATAATCAATTTATTAATTGATTTTTATTAATTTATTAAGCTATGCTATCCTTTAATTAAAGAATTGATAGTCAGTGGTTTCCCGCAGTAAGCAAAGACTCCAAAGGAGACTG
The DNA here is from genome assembly GCA_028658325.1 of Potorous gilbertii. Taxonomy (NCBI): domain Eukaryota; kingdom Metazoa; phylum Chordata; class Mammalia; order Diprotodontia; family Potoroidae; genus Potorous; species Potorous gilbertii. Next base: position 5,642 of record JAQQSK010016971.1, on the reverse strand, counting down.
AACTGTCTTAAATCCCTTCTAAAAGGGAACTTCCCTAAGAAGTGAAACGCAATCCTAGTGAATAGATATTTCAGATCTTCCTGTTGACAATGTGGTTTCATCATGACCCTAAGAAGCCTCAAGGCATCTGGGCAGGACCAGGGGACCAAGGACAGGAGTTTCCTTCCCCAGGCAAAATCTCATCCATACTGGTTTCTGTTTATACTTTCAATAGAAATTGTGTTTCCTCAGTTGGGTGGAGTCTACCCAACCTAGTGAAAGAAGAGTTCCTTGAGTTCTTGGAGAAATCACTTAGAGAACAATTGATCTTTTCAGAAGTTGGACCTTAATAAAAATAGGAGTAAAAGAGTGGGAAAAATTAATAATTAGTTATTAATAACATAACATTAGTGTCTCTCACCGGTTTAGTCCATCTACTGAGATATTTTAGTGGGATGTGGCTGCTGCACACAATACAGTTTCTTGGAGTTGCAGGTGAGAGTTGAGTGACAGGGAGATACCAAAAGTAATGCCTATGGATCCATGTTTGGATTATACGAATTTTTGTCACTGACTTGGATAAATGCCATAAATATCATTGTCATTAGATTTGCAGAGTAAGCAATCCCTCAACATGAATTTATCAAACATACAAAATATGTAACAGAACATGTCACTAATTCTGAAAGGATAACTACTATGTGAGTTGATAGAATCAGAATTTCAAAAATTCTTGATGATAAGAGCACCATCCTTATGAATTAAAGAAGAAAGTAAATTGTTACACTAGTGCTTAAAAAATAACTTCATATGCATTCAATGAAGGAAGTATGGTTAGACAACAATATGAAAAAAAAATCTAGGGGTTTGAATTGAGTACCAGATCAATATAGTGAGCCCTGGGCTGTATGAAGGTTAATCAGTCTCTCTCTCTCTCTCTCTCTCTCTCTCTCTCTCTCTCTCTCTTTCTCTCTCTCTATGTATATATATGTATAGATATATCCATATCCATAGACAATATATATATATATATATATGAAACACATATATTATTCCAGATATCGTTTTTGGCATAATTTCTTAAAAGGAGTAAGAAAATAATAGCCACTTTGTACTCTTCTTCATCACTTCTCATCTTGTACGTTGCATTCACTTCTGAGATAACCATTTAAGAAGTAAACTGATAGGTTGAAGAGTATTTAGGGGATGACAACTGGAATGTACAAGGTCACTGAGTCCCATCAACTATATAAATTATAACCTACTTCTTGTCATCATGCACAATTTTATATCAGCACTATATTGAAATCTACTCAAATCCACCTCCCAATTGAACTTTGAATGATCCCCAAATTTAATTCTTTGGACACTGTGATATTCTCTGAGTCATGGTTACATCACTTCAACAGAACAAATAGTATTAAAAATAAACCTTTGTTTAAGTGTCTTTGATCATTACGAAGTATTTTGTGTTTTGCACTGAAAATCCAAACATATCTTTTCAAATTCTAATCTCATATCATATTCATTCTCAATGTTATCTCTGTCAATTATAATGGAGATAATTCTTCCATTTTTTTCCCTCTATAGATGTTAGTATTAAACCCTTTTGAGCAACCGTAGATTTTATTTACTAGATTCTTCAATGTTCTAGTGTTTGGACCATGTCGTCTACAAACAAGAGATCTGCAAGACCCCATCTTCTTTGGAAACACCTCTTGAATTTGATGTCCATACTGTGGTAAATGTGGTTATGAATTAATTAATTACATATTATCTGGAGACTCATTATTTTAGGGTGACTGAAAGCACAATAACGACACATGCACACAGACATCTATACATATGTACATATATACATATACATACTCACCTACATATATACAGATCTCTCTGTATGTATAAAATCAGTACATACATATATGTATACACATATGCATATATATGTGCATGTATGAGTGTATGTATGCATATGTGTATATAGATATTGATATAGTTAGATTTATCTCTCTCTCAGAGAGGCAGAGAGAGAGAGAGGCACAGAGACAGACAGAGACAGAGCAATAGAGAGAGAGACATTCCAATAGAAATAAGAATAGGGAATTGAACTTTATTTTTATTGGTATGGAAAAGTAATGATAAAACTATTTTCATCAATGTACATTGTCACTGCCCCCCAACACACACACACACACACACACACACACACACACACACACACACACACACACCTTTACAGAATTACTTAGAAAACTTAGAGTTAAAACAACTTCTTCGACTCATACAATCTATGTTAGAGGTAAAATTTGAAACTTGATCTTTCTAGTTTCACTGCCAGCTCTCACATCACTATGCAATACTATTTTTTTATTTTATTGATGAAGGAGAACAAAGAAGCTAATTCTGAAAAGATATGGTTAGATAATTTAGTGAATAGGTCATATACAAGAGATAACACATGTATGACCTACAGGATGTTAAAAATCTAGAGGAAGGTCTAGTGAATATTAAAGAGATTCTTTAGGAGAAAACATATGGCATATCATGAAAATCCAAGCATAAAATACAAAGAGAAACGGAATCCATAGACAATAGCCAAGGAACTTCAAATATCAAAAAATATTGTAGTTTCCACACATAACATATGACACTAGGGAACTTAGCAGGAATAATTAAATGCCAAACTTAATGAGAATTTTAGATGTTACACGTAAGCTAGATGTCTTCCCTTGAGACCACAGCCAACTCTTGTTTCAATTTATGTATTTGACAAGTCTTTATCAATGGCTTCTGTGTGTCAGACATTGTGTAAGGTGCTGGTGACACAAAACAACAAGAATAACAAGATGAACAATTCTTATCCTTAATATTAAGAAGCAAAAATCTAATCTAAATCACTCTAAAGTAATCTACTCTGCATCGGTAGAAACAATCACAGAACATGCAATACTTCATACACTAGGAAAAAATACAGGACAGAATCAAAATATCAATCTATTACCATATGGTATCTATTCTTTTTCATGAGTAAGAAGCTGGCAGCCAACAAATTTCACATTAAAATAAAAGATTCAAATATTTGTATGTTCGATACAAAAGAGGCCACGTATACATACATACATACATATATATATATATGAAAATTTTACTCTTAACGTATCTTCACAGGTCACTGCTAGAGAAGACAATATCCAGAAATCTATAGTGAACAAAGTAATGGCTCAATGTGAACAATACAATATTGAGAGATTTAAAGGCAGGGCTCTGATTAGCATTGAACAATTAAAGTAAATTCAGTCGACAGTGAACTAAAACACGCACTCCTATTTCTAATCATCTATTGCTTTATAGTTGTCTAAAGGCAGAACACAGATTAGTAAGTTAGAAAGGGAAGACTCTTTTGCTTTATGATTCTATGATTTTTGAGATGTAAAGAATTAATACTGCAATTTCATATTTTTAGAACCTCATATTTCTTGCTTCTTCTTACTGTTTCATGCTAGCAAGTATACCATACTAACATACTTCTAGACTAACACTCTATTGTAGCCATTAGGATTATAAAATACTTTAAAATAAATTGCTTAGGCACTTTTGTAAGACATACAACACCCCAGATAAAAGTTAACTAGAGTGACTTGCCACACACGTATAACATAAGCCCTATTTCCCCTGCAAACAGGATGCTTTGTGAAGAATAAGTCATTTCTCATTTCATTTCCACTCCTCTAACACGTATAAGTCTCATGTTCCTTTCCCTTACCTATTTATCCTTCAGTTCTCAGTCTGGGATATACAGCATTTTATGTTATGTATTTGAATGAACATATCCAAACTCCACTGGAGTGTAGCTTCCTCTTTTATCCTCGTTAGAGTCTAACTGCCTTTGTGTATGAGTGCTCTATTTCATCATCTACTCATCTTCATCTGAAAGGCACTCATTAAGTATTACTGTATCTATTGAAGTATCTTGAATTATCCCTTTCTCCTCTTACTATGGCATTTTATAATATCTTTGGTAAAAGAACATCCATTCCATCCATCTATCCTGTCTCTTCATGTGTCCTAAAGATAATATAGTTGTAATACATCATTCTTAAGTTAAGGATATACATTCTTATTGATGATGATAATCAGCTTGTTAATGATATCTTTAAAGAATCAATACTTTATATATCGTGTCCTCACCCAGTTCTTCTTCAAGCCAAATTCATTCTAATTAGGAGCCAATGAATCAACCAATAAACATAAAGCCCCTTCTATATGCCATGCACTTTGTCGAACACGAGGATACAAAAATTGTGTGTGTATGTGTGTGCGTGTGCAAAAGACAATCCCTGAACATACAGAGCTCACAATCTAATAGAGAAGACAACAAACAAATATATACAAAAAAGTGTATATTCAGGATAAGTTGTAAATAATTAAGAGAAGGAAGGCACTAGCGTTAAGAGAAATTTAATTTAGAAAGTTTCCCATAGAAGATGTGATTTAATTTGGAACACAAAAGAAGTCATAGAAGCCTGTGTGTAGCCATTTTCAACCCTTTGGCCATTCTAAATAAGATGGTATGTACAAGATTACTGAAGAAAAGACGCCCTCCAGTAACAATAGAAATACTGTGGGTCCCAATCGTTACGTCCGTGAAAACTTGATGTTAACACTGGTAATGAATTTACCTTTATTTAGGCTTTATGTACGAAAAAAATATTTTATATACCAACTCTGTATGCATCAGATGGCAAAGTAATGCGTAGATCTAGATATTGGATAAATGCGTGTTTTGTTAGGGAGATGAATCTTTTCTTCCTTCTGGGATGATTTGTGTATGCCTCATACTAGTTACTTGGTGGCTAACTTTACAGTATAAATTTCTTGTTCCATCTCATCTGAAAAGGAAGATTCCATGATAAGGTATTTTCCATATTATTTGATAGGAACTTATTTATTGAAGACATATTTCCATCCTCTTCCCTGTATTTAGTTCTACAATTCAAAAGCATGGGAAGCAGAAAAATAGACTGAATAAATTCAGTAGAGTGAATTATTCTTGCCCTAGAGAACATCTGGGTTTTTTTTAAGCTAGACATTTTGTACATTGAAACCAAAAGGCCTTATATTCTTTTGGGTGGATTTGATACATATATACGCTGATAAAATGCTGGACATACAATAAATACAAAGATATTTGAGGAAGGGGTGGGGTTAAAATGAGTGGAGGAATAACCAATGACCTCTTAAACCAGATGATATTTGAGCTCGACCAAGAAGTGGAAGGGACTGTACACCTAAGTACAGTAATCTTTATGATGTTGTGCAGAAAAGGAATGAATGTCTAGATACACTAAGTGGATTTTCAAAAAATGGCATTGGCTCATTTATGGTAGTACAGAAAGAGAGCACTGTCTTTCCCTAGTTTTCATGGTCATGGGTGAGCACGTACGTTAACTAGCCATGAACATCATCATGGTGCGCTCTTGGGATCAAACTTAGTTGCTTATAATTTTAACTATGTAAATATACCCATGGACCTACTGTTGGAATGAGGGTACAGGATGTTGTAGCCATTTGCAGCAATTCAAGTAACTTCTCCTTCCCACGGTCCAGGGTTGGGGGGAGTCAGGTTAATTGTTATTAAGGTTATGTTTTGACTTTTTTTTTTT
>JAQQSK010016970.1:0-10266 GCA_028658325.1 Potorous gilbertii | reverse complement strand
TGAAGGGAAAGACTAAGGGAGGGACTCTTAGAAATGTGTGTAGATCAAGGAATAGGAAGGTGAAGGGAGAGGATAAGGGAGGGATTCTTGGAGGTGGTACAAATTAGGAGGGCAGTGATTAGAAGTCAATTAGATGTTTAAGGAAGGATAGAGTAAAGCGATAGGTAAAAAACAATGAACAGTGACAAAAACAGAATGGAGTGAAATGCTCAACTTTGCAATTGTAACTTTGTGTGTGAATGGGATGAATTCACCCATAAAATGAAACAGCACAACAGATTAAAAACCAGAATCTGATACTATATTGTTTATAAGAAATATATTTGAAAATGGAAGATACACATGGAATAAAAATAAAGGCTTGGAGTATAAATTATTACGCTTCAACTGATGTGAAAAAAATAGGGGTATCAATTATGATCTTAAAGCTAAAATAGATTTAATTAAAAGATATAAACAGGGAAACTGCATTCTGATAAAAGGTGCCATAGATAATGAAGTAAAATCAATGTTATAGCTATGTACACGAAATGCTATTATAGCATGAAAATTTTTAAAGGAAAAGTGAAATGTACTACAGGTGGAAATAGATAACAAACCTATAATATATTTGGGGATTTCAATCTTATTCTTTCAGAACTAGATAAATTTAACCAAAAATTAAATAAGAAAGAAGTTAAAATGACTGTCAAAATGAATGGAATCTGAGATAAACAATACATGATAAGTATCTGAAGAGAACTGAAATGGGAATAGAAAGGAATACATATTTTTCTCAGCAGTACATGATACCTTTACCAAAATTGACCACATATTCAGTGAATAAAACTTTTAAAGTTAAACTTTAAGGTTAAATGAAGAAAAGTAGAAATATTAAGTGCATCCTTCTCAGATCATAATGAATAAAATTATATTTAATAAAGGACTATGGAAATAGATTAAAAATTAATTGGAGACTAAATAATCTAATCTTAAAGAATGATTGGGTTAAAGAACAAGTTATAGATACAATAAATAATTTTATTATTATTAGTCAATCTAATATGCGGAGATGATATATGTGTCCCCAAAGAATTCTATCATCATAGCAGTCACAGGACTCTAATAATACAGAATGGTTTTGTTATGTTTTGATTATCTTCAAGGAAAAAATGGAAATGAAAGGGAAAATGAATACACTAAGGGGAAGGGAGAAGAAGATTAGGGAAAATTATCTCAATGAGGGGACAAGTTTTAACAAACATGGAGAGAGGTGGAGGGAGCAAGTAACACTTGAAACTTACTGTCTTTTGAAGTAGTCAAAGGAGGGAAGAATACATATACACAGAGATTTAGATATAGAAATATATTTAACTGAACAGGGAAATGGGGGCTAAAGGGGAGAAGGGAGATGGAGAACTAAGAAGAAAGGTAGATTAGAGAAGAGATTAGTCCTAAGAAAAACAAACTCTAAGGATATACAAAAATATACAGTAGCTCTTTTTCAGGTGGCAGAGATTTGGAAACTAAAGTAGTGTCTATCATTTTCAGAATACCTGATTAAATTATGGTACATGAGTTGATGGAATGCTACTGTGCTATAAGAAATTATAATAGGGATGATTTCAGAGAAACATGGAAAGACTTGTATGAACCAAATACAGCATGAAGTGAGCAGAATCAGGAGAACAACACATACAATGACAACAGTGTTATAAAACTATTTTGAAAGATTTAGGAACTCTGATCAAACATAATAACGAACCAGGATTCCAGAAGACCCATGATGCAATATGCTACACACCTCCTCATAGAGAAGTGAAGGATTCAGAATACAAAATAAGATATATATTTTTTGGACATGATCAATGAGCAAATTTGTTTCACTTGATTATACATGCTTTCATAACAGGGATTTTGGTTTTCTTTCTCAATTAGGGAAGAAAAGGAGGAGGTGTGAGTGAGAGAGGGTAGACTTTTGCTCACTGAAAGAAACGAAATTTAATTTTAAAAAATTACCTCATCTAGATTGAGCACTACCAATTACAAAGGAATTGAACTGCAAAACATATTTATAGTTATCTACTTCCAAAAATACTAATATTCCACTTCAATTCAAGAAATAAAAGATTAATTATCACTTACCTTAAGGTCTCTGTGAATTAATTTTTCTGAATGTATATATTCCACTCCTGCTGTTATTTGTTGAAACAAATTTAAAGACAAAGCTTTATCTGACTCCTTAAGTCTTTCATTATCAAGCCAATCTTTTAATGTTCCTCCTTCACAGAATTCCATTACAATAAAGAGGCAGTTAATTTTTAACCTGAATGTAAAATCATAAGATACTAATATCAATGAAATGCACTTTTTGTGATGTAACACATTTTCCTAAGGACTCTAAAAAACGTACCACAGCATAAACATAAATGTAATAATTCAATTGAATCAAAAAGCTAATTAAACTAAAAAAAAAATTAAAGTTTAGAGAGATAGAGTAATAGAGAGAAAAGAGTATCCATTTTAGCATCAGGAAGACCTAAGTTGAAATTCTATTCTTTCACTGCGTGTGACCTTGAGCAAATTTAATCTTTGTAAGCATAAATTTCTTCAACCATAAAATAAGGAATTTAGACAATGTCTAAGGTCCTTTCTTGATCTAACTCTGATACCACTACTATATGTTTAGCTGAATCTAAAAATGCTATGCCTAACACTAGATGCACTTTATCCTGATATCAATCAATAAGTATATTAAACAACTACTCTCTACCTGGCACTGTGCTAGGTGCTAGAAATACAAGTGTAAGGAATGAAATAATTTCCCTCTTAGCTGTTTGGAGAGTGAATATGAACACAAACATGAACATGAACAAAGAGCACAAACAACCCTAAAAAACTGAGACTATGAAGATAATTGACATCTGGTGTTGAAGTCCATTACATCAAGGAAACATCTCACTTGTGGAGACGGAGGAGTTCTCCAGAGTTAGGAGCAGAGCATGTGGGCTCTCTTTATATCATAAGTGAATTCCCTTGTGCAAATTACCTCTCTGAGAAATTTTATATGGGATACAAAGAGATGCATCCACAGGTAATGACTACACCAATCAGCCTTCGATGAAAGGGAAGGAGATCCACAATACCTAGGAGATGTTAATTACTTTCTAATCACCTCAAAAAAGGAACCACTACCCTTTCTTTCTCCAACTCATACTCCAAATATCTCTAAATCTACCCTATAACAATTGTTAGTTGTATTGATAGCACAGAGTGAGCAGATGTAAGCTCCTTGTGAGTAGCAATGGTTTTATTCTTTGTATTTGTATCCCTAGGACTATCATAGTGACATAGTATTAATTTATTATTAATTAAGAATTGATCAATTCTTGTTGACTATAAAAAGCTCCACCTCTGGGGGATAGGGAGGGTCTAAATGATATCAAGTTCCACATGCCAGAGCTTATTGAATATCAGCTCTCTTTGTTCTTGCAAAATTCTTTTTTCAATTCTACATTTTTTTTACCCTGGGTCCTTTTTCCATAGTCTTCCTGTATGACCTTAGCACCATCTTGCATGCTCATTTTAACCTTCTATTGAACTAAATAATTTTTATATTTCTCGAAAAGACTTTAATTTCTGTCTTCATATCCCTAGCAAGGTACACATGTGCACATACACATATATATGTTGGTATGTGCGTATACATCTGTATATGTATGTGTATATATATACATATATATAACATATATGTATATATGAAATATTTGTTAAATTGAATCTGTCAAAATCCTACCAATCAGTGTCTCAGCTCAAGTGCCATCTCCTCTATCTCTGATCCTCTAATTTGAAAGTGGCCAGTCTTTGTGAGACGACACATAATTACTCTACAAAAGGAAAACAGTGGAGAAAAGAACTTAAGAAGGAACAGAGAAGAAATATTCCTCAAGTTTTTCAGCTGGAGGCACTGTTGACTGAAGAGCATTAAGTTAAGGAAAGATGCAGGAAACAGCAATTTATCAGTGAATATGGGCTGACTGGGAAAAAAAAAACTTTTAATGGGCTGATTGAAGTTTGTAGACACAATAAAATACTTTAAACACCCTCAAAGTTCTTTCCACACTCAGCTTTTCAAGTTGACTTCACCTAAGGTTGATCTACAAATAGTAGCAGATGGTACTTACAAAAATGAATTGACAAAAGTTACCCAATCAAAACAAAAAGTTTGAAAGCAGTGAATAAAGAGTTCTAAAAATTAAAAGTCAAATAACAATATATTTAATTCTCTATAATTTTTTTTCAGAAAGAAAAGATTTAGGTAAACTTGGCTGTGAAATATTATAAAGAATTTCTTTGAATTTACATGCATGAATTATATGGATTTAGATTCTAGCATGAAATATTTTTAGCAGTAATTATCATCAATAAATCGGTAAGCATTTCATTAAATTCCTGCTTTATTCAGTTATTCTTTCAGTTGCTTTAGAGCAGGGGTGGGAAACCTGCAGCCACATGTGGCCCTCTAGGTCATCAAGTATGGCCCTTTGACTGAAACGTCACACAACAAATTTCCTTGATAAAAGAATTGGTTCTGGAAAACTTGGACTCAGTCAAAAGGCTGCACCCAATGACCTAGAAAGCCACATGTGGTCTCAAAGTCACAGGTTCTCCACTCCTGGTTTAGAGACTAGTTATTGAATCTTGTGAAAATACATCCCCAAATTTTACTTCTGGGGGAAACTCCATCCTAGTAGTTTGATTCTTCTTCACCAAGATTGCTGATGAAGAACCTGATGGAGAATGCCTCACTTAAAACCATTTACTGACTGCAGGTCTTCCAGACTATTTCATCTCTCATTGACAAGGAATAAAATCCCTGCAAAGAAGACATCTAGGAAAACAGTCAAAGTGAATGCCCCCTTACGTTGATTAAATATGCAGGCAAGAATCTTTGAAACAAGTTATATTAGGACTCTACTTTGAAAGTCCTGCCATTCAATCTTAACCATCTTAACTTGAATGTTTAAAAACCAGTACATTGAGTTTATACAGGTTCTTCTCTACGCAAGCCTAAGTAATGGAATAAGATTGGCAGCATGCTGATGAGAGGTACATTTTCAAAGAGGTATCATCACTACTTAACAGAAAAAGAGGCTGAGGGAGGATCTACTTCATATATGTTTCTGCCCACTCCTTTAGAGCAGTCATATCACAAATTTTAAGAACCAAGCAATCCAGGAATAGTATTAGTCACATGTACAGTATCTTAGAGGGATGAAAGGGTGAAGGTGAAATAGAACATTACTCTTCTATTTACCATAGAGCTTCTTAATTGAGATTCTGTTAAGAATCAATAAAATTTTTAAGCAAATACACAAGCATTTGCAGAACAAAAATCCTATATTGCTCTTATTTAAATAAAACTGTATTTGTTCTTCTCTAAAGTAAGATTAGATGTTTAAAATTTAAATTGCCTTGATAAGTTTCTTAAGTCAGTGATTTCTACTAAAGATTTTACTTTATTGTCATATAATTTTAAAGGATTTTCTGTCTCTGTTGATTTCTGAATAAAAAATTAATTGAGTCAAGAAAAAAGTTCCTACTATGTTCCAGCTTTTGTGATAGGTGCTCGGAATACAAAGACAAAAAAATGAAACAGTCCCTGCCCTTGAGGACTTTAGGGAATATATATATATATATATATAGTGCTTTAAAGTCTTCAAAATGATACTAACTATACATTTTTATACATACATACACATATAATGATGGAGAAAGGGAGGGAGGGAGAGACAAAGACAGAGGCACAGAGAGAGACAGAAGCAAAGAGGCACACACAGAGAAAGAGAGAGAGAGAGAGAGAGTCTGTATTTGTAATTTTCACTGCTATCTGGAACTCCTGGATAAGAGAACTTTATTTCTTCCAATGCATGCCATCTGCTTTGCAATTTATATTATAGAAAGATATACATACACTCATGTATACAAAATTTTATATACATATACATATATAATGCACACACATGTATATACACCCATACATGTGTATGGGTATAATGTATATATATACATATATATATGTATGTGTGTGTATGTAGTATCTAGCTATACATGCACACATATATACATGTATAAATATGTATATGTATACATACAAAATATACAAGTACATTATGTATATATATGTGTGTGTGTGTTTTTGTATAAAAGCTAATGTCCAGTTCATTTTATGAGTTTTATAAGTTCATTTTTTTTAAGTTTTATAAGTTCATTTCAGATAAGGTTTGGAGACTATTTTGAAACACCTGGTTTTTTCCAGATACATTTATTTACACTTTTTATATTTTAAAGAATTTTAAATCTTATTCTTTTATTTTGTTTTTATTTCACATTCATTTCTACATATGTCTCCCTGTTCCCCTATTTATTGAACTATCTCTTGTAACAAAGATTTTAAAAGGAAAAAAAACTAAACAAAATCACCTAAACCATTAGACAGATCTGATAAAATATCTTGCTTAAATGTTTTAGAAAATATTGGCTATATATTTTGGGTATTTAAAGAGATCTGAAGGAATTTACAAGTAATTTTTTAAACTTTAATAAAGTATGTGATCATTTAAAGATTGAAATTCATTTTGGTTCAGGATTCAGTAAATCGGGGCTGCTCATCCTAGCTTGAGCTTCATTTAAAGTCAACTCTGCATGAAAGAATGTTGCATTTTGTTGATCACCCACTTCTTAAATTAATATGTGGTAATTGAGAACCTTTCCCCCTTTCCTTATACCTGAATACTAAATTACTGAGTGCAATATCAGAATTAAGGAAATAGTCCAGAGGTATGCGTATGTGAGTTTTTAAGCACATGTGTAAGATAAAGTCTAAAGTCTAAAATGTTCCTTTATGATTTATTATTTCATTTTACTCAAATTTCTTCTCTCTTAGGTTTTTACAAATAATCAAGAATGGATGATCTAGGTTTATGGTCACTACAGTGCTCCCACCATTAACTTCCTTAGGTCAACTCTAGGAACACACTTGGTAAATTTAACTTGTCAAAAATGTTAATATAATGATGTTAAATGTAAACATATTGTAAACTCCTCGAGGATAAGGTGTATTTCGTTTTTGTCTTTGTAACCCAGCACCTAGCACAGTGCTTGGCACATGGTAAGAATTAATAAATCCTTGCTAAATCAAGTAGAATATGGCATAAGTCTGACATATCCCAAATAAATCTAAAATTCAGTAATTTTAAATAACTTAATAAAATCAGTAGTTGTAATATTTTATTGAGCAATATAGCTTCACATTACTTTTTTAAGTCTCTGACATTTTACTATCATACCCAAATACCTCAACTTATGACTGAAGCTCACCAAGATATATATTTTCCTTAGGGATAATATTTAATTCCAAGAATACAATAAATGACAGAAGAAAGCAATGATTCCTTTTACATTGTTTTGTATAATGAGTTCTAATATTAGATATTTTGAAAAGGAGAATTACCTTGAAAAACTTCCACTCTGTTCAGGATCATAATTATCATTTCCAACCCAACAATGTTTATACTTAACAATATTTTCATGATCAAGTTTGGCCAAAGCTTCTACTTCACGCCTTACTTTCCTGGTTTAAAAAAAAATATCAGGAGAAACATGACCTACTTTATATTTGTCTGTTTATGACCCTTAGAATTTAATTCAGTGCAATGCATTCTTTGTTTAGTGAATGAGTAAACAAATAAAGATTGGATGTCAAACAAAAATAGATATATCTTTAGTCTCATGGGTTATCTCAGACATGGAAATCCCAGAAGACAAATCATTGTCTTGCTGAGATGCATAATCCTCCTTTGTAATGTGATATCCCTAGACAATTATGTGCTAACTTCCCAGCTTTGGAACCTTTGCCATGAACCCTGTTCTGAAGTTTCCTTTGGATTTTGTGCTCCCATGCATCTTGTTTAGACCAAGAATGCCTTGTGATCATTTTCATGATTCTTATTTAGACCAAATTTCCTGAAGAAGATTATTCTTTAGGTCACAGTTGATTGTCCTTAGTAGATGGTAAGCTGGCAACACTTTCTACTGGGGGTGGAAGAGGTAGAGATGATCAACATCAGCATCTAGTTGATGATCACAACAGTTATTAACAAATATCATGAACTGTGTCATGTATTATCTGTGACATTTTTATGTTCTGACTCATGGTAAATTTTTCTTTGAGAAAGTGCCAGGTAAAACTGAGAAAAGATATATTCCTTTCTATTCAATTTCAGTGTTTTCCAGATGTCTATACGATCTATTTTTCCTAAAATTCTATTCAGGTCTTTCTTTTTTTTCTGTTTACATTTTTACTCTCTATTTTTCCCTGTAATTCATTTATCTTTTTCTTTAAAAATTTGGATGCCATGTCATTTGGCACATTCTCTATAGTAGCTTTTAACAAAATATAGTTACCTTATTTATCTCTTTTAATTGTCTATTTTTATGTGGCTTTATCTGAGACCAGGATTGCTAACCCTACTTTTTTTTTTTCCTTCAATTGAAGCATAATAGATTCTGCTCTAGCCTCTTATTTTAGTTCTGTGTGTATCCTTCTGTTTTAAGTATGTTTCTTGTTAACAACATATTGTTAGACTGTTTGCTAACCTGTTTTGCTATTCTCTTCCATTTTATAGGTGAGTTAGTCCCATTCATATTCACAGTTATGATTGTTAATTATGTATTTTTTCCCATCCTATTCTCTTATACATTTCCTTCTCTTTTTTTCCCATTCCCTTTTTAAGTTTGTTTTGCTTCTAACTAGTCCCTCCTTTAATCTATCTTCTTTCTTATTCCTCCTTTTCCCTTAAATATTTTCTTTCCTATTTCTCTGTTTGGCAAAACATATTTTTGTATATTCTTCCATATTTTGACCAGTTAATATAAGAATAAGTTTCAATGGTTGTACACTCTCCTCTGCCTCTTCCTTATTATACTTTTACTTGTGCGCTCCATTTATGGAAGATAATTTTTCCTTTCTTTCTCTCTGTTCCCCCATCTCAGCATATTCCTCTTTCCCACTTTTCAATTATTCTTCTAAGATCACCAAAACATAACAGTTATTCACAGGCCCTGGGTCTAATTAGACTCCCTCTTTGACCCCTGATAGTGAAAGAATTATGAGTCTATATGTATCATATTTCCATATATGAATATAAATATTTCAGCCTTGTCTTAGTCACTATATTTTTTTGTTTGCATTTCCCTTTTTATGCTTCTCTTTTTTTAATGGATAAAAAGTTATTAAAATATTCAGAAAATTACAGTACATTGAAAAAAACAGCAAAAGAAAATTCTAACAAGATGTTATGGTATTATTCCACAATTGGATACATTTCCAGTGAAAATATAAAATATAGCTTTAGCTCTTATCTGCAATGAACCGACTATAGGCCTCTCTCACAAGGGACATAATCCATATAAGAGATCCCATTATCAATATCAAGACCTAGAAAGGGCAGCCTTGTTACTGAAGCAGGCCATCATACACCTGGCAGGGTAGACAGGCATCTGGTGCTGAGAAGAAAACAGTTAAGAAGGGTCTGGGGTCTGGAGAGTGAATTGGAGGAAATGAAGAAGTTTTTATGCTTCTTTTTACTCCTATGTTTATAAGTAAAATTTTCTATTCAGACATGATCAGAAGTACTTGGAAGTCCTCTATTTAATTAGACTTCCACCCCTCCCCTTTATTTGGTCAATTCTATTTTTTTCTAAATCAGTTTTGCTGAGTAATTTACTCGATTGTAAACCTAGATTCTTTGTTTTCTGGAATATAATATTCCAAGTTCTGTTTCTTTAAAGTGGTAGTCACTAAATCTGGTCTGATTCTGACTATGGCTTCTCTGTAGTTGAATTCTTTCTTTCTGCATGCTTGAAGCATTTCTTCCTTGACCTAGGAACTCTGTTATAATATTCCTAGGAATTCTTTCCGGAGGTGAACTAGGGATTCTATCAATTTCTACGTTGTCCTCTGGTTTTAAGATATTTGTGATTTCTTAAAATAAGATGTCGGTACCTTTTCATTCATGGATTTCAGGTAATCTAGTGATTCTTAAATTATCCCTCCTTAATCTGTCTGAGTTACTTCATAGTATATTTTTTCAGTATTTTTATTTTTTGATATGTCATGAGTCAGTTTCTTTTTGGTCAATTTTAATTTTCTTTTTATTTATTTATTTTTATTTATTTTTTTTTAAATAAATTTATTTAACTTTTTACATTCATTTTCACAAGATT
>JAQQSK010016969.1:0-10267 GCA_028658325.1 Potorous gilbertii | reverse complement strand
ATTAATTTACTTATTTAGTGCCATACCAATTAGACTATTAGATAATTATTTTGTAGAGCTAGAAAAAAATAATATCAAAATTCATCTGGAAGAACAAAAGGTCCAGAATATCAAGGGAACTAATGAAAAGAAATGCTAGGAAAGGTGGCCTAGCCCTACCAGATCTCAAATTGTATTATAAAGCACCAATCATCAAAACCACTTGGTACTGGCTAAGAAACAGAAGGGTAGTCAGTAGGCAATGATTATAGGAATCTACTGTTTGATAAACCCAAGGACCCCAGTTTGTGGGATAAGAACTCACTGTTTGACAAAAATTGCTGGGAAAACTGGATAAAAGTGTGGCAGAAACTAGACATAGACCAATGCCTGGCACCATACACAAGAATACAATCCAAATCAGTACGCGATTTAGGTAATGGATTTATAATATGGACAAATTGTTGGAACAAGGAAGAGTATATTTTTCAGATTTATGGAAAAGGGAAGAACTTTTGACTAAAGAAGAGACAGAAAGCATTATGAAATGCAAGATGGATAATTTTGATTACATTAAACTGAAAAGTTTTTGTACAACCAAATCCAATGCAAGCAAAATTCAGAGGGATGTAGAAAACTGGGAAAGAATTTTTAGAGCTAACGCCGGTGATAAAGGCCTCATTTCTAGAAAATATAGAGAACTGAGTCAAATGTACAAAAACACAAGTCATTCTCCAATTGATAAATGGTCAAAGGATATGAACAGGCAGTTTTCAGAGGAAGAAATTAAAGCTATCTATAGTCATATGAAAAAATGCTCTAAATCACTTTTGATTAGAGAGATGCGTATCAAAACAACTCTGAGATATCACATCACACCTATAAGATTGGCAAATATGACAGAACAGGAAGATGACAAATATTGGAGAAGTTATGGGAAAGTTGGAACACTAATACACTGTTGGTGGAGCTGTGAGGTGATCCAACCATTCTGGAGAGCCATTTGGAATTATGCCCAAAGGGCGACAAAAATGTGCACACCTTTTGACTCAGCAATACTGCTTCTAGGAATGTATTCTCCAAGAGATCATAAAAATGGGAAAGGGTCCCACATGTACAAAAATATTTTTAGCAGCTCTCTTTGTGGTGGCCAAAAACTGTGAATCAAGGGGATGTTCATCAATAGGGGAATGGCTGAATAAATTATGGTATATGAATGTAATGTAATACCATTGTGATATAAGAAATGATGAACAGGAAGACTTTAGGGAGGCCTGGAAAGACTTATATGATCTGATGCTGAGCGAAAGGAGCAGAACCAGGAGAACTCTGTGCACAGCAAGGACCACAGTGCATGAGAGATTTTCTGGTAGACTTGGAACTTCACTTCAATGTAAGGAATTAAAAAATTGCCAATGATCTTCTAAGATAAAATGCTTTCCACATTCAAAGAAAGAACTATGGAATTCAATCAGAGAATGTAGCAGATCATTTGTATTTGTATTTGTATTTGTGTGTGTGTGTGTGTGTGTGTGTGTACATGTATTGCATTTTGATTTGTTAGATAATTTCTCCCATTCATTTTAATTTTCAGCACAGCATAACTACAGTGAAAACATATTTAATAGTAATGTATATGTAGAACCTATACAAAACTGTATGCTATCTCAGGGAGAGAAGATGGGAGGGAGGGGGCAGGGAAGGAAAAATAATAATATGTTATATGGCAGTGATTATAGAACACTGAAAATAAATAAAATTAATTAATAAAAAAAGAATTAGTTAATGAAGGAAGTAGCACTCAGACCTCAGGTTTTCTAACTCCATGTCTAATGCTTTCTTTCTCTTAACTGGGCTGTCATGATAAATCTATAGCTGGGTTCTACATGCTTAAATACTGGTATGTGAAAAATTCAATTTAAAATTTGGCTATTGCTTTTTTGTTTATTTTTAAATGTATTCTTTTATGTATAGAAAAAATAGTTTAAAGACTTTTTAAAATGTGGGGTAACTTGGACATAAATAATTTTTGCACATTAGTCTGAAAAGTTGTCTGAAGCAATCAGAAACATATGGTGTCATTTTGCAAGCTTCAAAACACAATAAAACTCAGTCGATGCTAATTCGAGAGGACACAATTCTCTACCTGAGCTTCAAGTTCCAATTAATTTTTTGCAAAACATGAGTTCAGAATGGCTGCATTTTTTAAATCTTGTAGTTCTAAAAGTAGGGCAAATATTAATGTCAAACCTCAATCACGATTGTCTGCAGAGCAGTGACTTTCATTTAGTTATAATAGCATACCAAGGAAATTCATCTTCCAGAGAGAACAGGAACAAATCTCATTAAAGTCAATGGATTTGCAAAGATGTATCTGAGGACTGATTTTGGTCAAGCTTTACTATATTCCCAGTGTGTACATGGGGGAGAGGAGGAAGATAACAGAGAAAGAGACTAAATTACATGAACAAATTCATCATGAAACTCTCAAAGGTCAAATATCTTAGACTGGCAAATGAAAAGAAAATATTTTCTGTTGACCTCAATGACCACTTAGTTCATTAGTTGAGAAATATTGCTCAGTATCCTTGAGAAGCAATTTAATTAGCAGATTTAATGAACCCAACCTCTTTCCATTCACTTTTTCCTGAGAAACAGTCAGTACTCTTTTTTTCCTTTGGACTCCAGAGGAATGTAGGTAAGCCAAATGTTGTATGGTTACTGATGGGAAGCCACAAGACCCAAGTACTCCCTACTTCTATGGCGTCATTACTTTCAAAGTCTTCTATAAGGAACTGCTTGAATGGAGGAAAGAACAAAAACCAATCTGCTCAGGCACAGAGTAGATGAATATCTTGTCCAGGATAAAGAGATTCTTAGGGCATGGGTTCATCTCCCTTCTGCAAGAGGGTCCAACCCATAGATTATGGGAGGGTGAGAACCTTTCAAGATGAATGTCTCAAACACAGAGCAACAAGTCTTTGTAGTTGGTTTAATAGTATTCTCCATGTTGGAGTTGAGGAGGATGGGATAGAAATGGAAAAAAAAAGTCCAGATTCAAATTCACTTATCCAGTCCATGTTACTAGAGGGATATCAGTCTAAATACACTGGGGGAGGGGAAGGATGGAAGGAATCCAAAAAGGAAGGCGTATAAAAGGGAGAATTTGCATCTGTTTTTAGGATACTGAGGCCTCTTTCATCACATTTACATTCAAACACTTTTGTTTACATAAACTAGCTGGAGACTGGATGGGTAGTTTCCACCTAGAAACCCAATTCAATTCAACAGCCTGATCGAAGGGAAAGAGATTTGAATTTGGAGTCAGATCTGTGTTCCAGTGCTGGCTCTGCTGCCGTGTGACTTTATGCAAGTCACAATCTCTCAGGGCCTCAGTTTCCTCCTTTTTAAAAATGTGGGGAAGAGAAGATAGGTGTTCTCTAAGATTCGAGGACTAAACTAACTGACTCTTTTTAAACTGTATGTCAGGCACTGGGGATACAAAGATGAAATAAGAAGACATTTATACAATTAATTATGATATAAGACAGAACATAATAAGTACAATGAATAGGTCCAAAGTGACATGAGAAAACTGAAGAGCGGTCATTTTTAGCTGAGAGTAATTGAGAAACTTAACTCCATTATACAGTTGGAAAACATATTTCAAAGAGGTGACTTGCCCAGAGTTCTAGAATGAGTGTCAGAGCTAGAATGTGATTCCAGGTCTTCCTCTGTCCAAGTCCAACGTTCTTCCTACAATACCATGAGGAAGGGCAAGGAAAGCAAGCACTGGAAGATAGAAGAAAAACTAGGAGGAAACAGTCTCACAGAAGTTTAAGGAAAAGACACTATCAAAAGTGATGAGCACCACTAGTAAAGGCTACAGAAAGGTCAAGGTGGCTGAGAATGGGACCTCAGAAAAGGCTGGAAATCTTAGAAGAAGAGCACAGTCAAGTGGTGGTAAAGGGAGCGACGTTGTATTAGGTTTTCCAGGGAGGAAGCATGAAGTAGAAACAGAGTATACATAACCTTTTCTAGAGGTATGACATTAAAGGGAAATAGACAGGAAGTAAACATGATTAACAGGAGGTTCTCCTACAGGATAGGGGAGACGTAAGACACAAGAAGCAACCAACGAAGTAGGAGATACAGAAGATGAGAGAAGCAGAGGGAAGATTCCATTGAGCAAGATCTCAGTGAAAACCAATGCAAATTGAACTGAGAGCACAAGTAGAAGAGAGAGCCTTGGGAAGGAAGAAAGTCCCTTTATGCTACAAAACTGGAGGTAGAAAAGAAGTAGAATTTAAACATACCATTTGCATGCTAATACTATCAAAATTTCCATATGCAAATTATTTTTCCAGTTGGGTAGTGAAAAAAGTCCAAGGCTTCCCCAAGTGTGTAGATTGTTTCAATAGTGCAGATGTGGCCAAAAATATTATTATACTATAAACTCAGTGATAGAAGAGATAAAACATAAATTATATAAAGACTCTCCATATGAAAAAGTGATTATGTAGAAAATCAATGTTTTGACAGAGAATTTTCTCATATGTCAGACTATAAGAAACTATTTTATAAGTCAATGGGGTATGTAAGTCTTTCACTAATATTTATTACTGTTTTATCTACTTTATTTTAGCAAAAACCATTCTGTTCTAAATCCAAACTGAAACTCTATTTGGTTTCTTTTTATCTGTAGCCCTGAGAGAAACATTAGCAGTAGAGGGTTTGCATTCTCCAGAGTTTTTCATCACATGATCAAACAAATTTAAGTGTGTATCTGCCTGAGGACCAGTTTAGCTAAGTTCAGAGTGGCTAATCACTAGAAAGTTGACTAGGAAGTAATGAATTTACTTGGTTTTGCTAAGTCACAGACTCTCTAAGGTAAGCAGAAATGTCACCAGATTCAGGGAGCAGGATTAGACACTGACCCGGTTATAGGAAAGACCCCTCTAGAAAAAATGACAGCCCAGGACTAGGTAGTGCATTCAAAGGCAGAACTTTGGCTTAAAGAAAGAACAGCTCCAGTTGCCTGGGTTGGGGGTATGAGAAGGAAGGAGAATTCAGTTCTTTTCTCCCCATTCCACATCCTAATGAATATAGAACTCATGTGTGTTCATGGCCACTATCGAAGCAATCCCTGTCTCAGCTACTGGCTACTCTTTTACCTTCTAGACTAGACAGCCAGGTGGCACAGCTGGCAGAGCATTTTATCAAGATTTACTACAATGCTGTGATGATGATTTAGTCAAAACAACGGCTCTGGGCTCCTACCAAAACAGCTCCTTATAACAGACCAAGGCAGATCTCTTGTGAATTCAAAGTAAAAGGCACGTAATGAAAGAGAGTATCCAGTTAGTAACAAGGAAGTGAGTTGGGTATTAAATGTTTGAAGTGCCCTCTCCAAACTGACTGCCAACTCCTACTTGACATAAGAAAGTTAGCCTTGGTTCCTCAGTTTTTTTCAGTTTTTAGGCTGGGAGGGATGTATCACACAGGTCACTCATGGAAAAGTGTGAGGGCTTAGTGCATGCAGGAAACTCTATTTAGTTATTTTCATTTCCATTTCACTGTCACAGAAGCACAGGGATGGTTGGATTATCTAAAAAGAAGGAGACCTCATGCTGTTCCCTTTGGCCATTATCTCATGGCTGCCATCTTCTTCTCTATCTTTGCTGCCTGCCAGATGTGATCTCCACATCCAGGCAGAAGATAACCAAAAAGTCTTGCATTTTATAACATTTTCTAGTAAGCAGCAGCTGTCCTCATGTTAGAACTGTGTGACCAAGTCAATCTGTCAATCAACATGCATTTTTAAACACTTCTTATATGCCAGGCACTGCACTAAATACTGGAGATACAAAGTCAAAAGTCAAACAGCCCCTAACCACAAGGTACATACGGTATAATTAGTCACAATATTTACATATATATACACACACACATATACATACATATATATAGTATATACATACATATACACATATATAGTATATACACATATATATAGTATATACATATGTTACTGTATATATGTATATGGTATATACACATGTGTATGTGTATTATGTATGCATATACATATATTCATAAATATGCACACAATTTGACGTTGTTATTGATTTTACTACACCAGGAAATCCACTGGCGTACAAAATCCCTTACGAGGAGTTTTGTCTACCAAGAAAATTCAGTACCTTCTCTGAAACTTTCAGTATCAGAGTTAGTGGCAGATTAAGTGACCAGCCTAGCTTCACACTTCACACAGCCAGTATGTATCCAAGGCAGTACTTGAGCCCAGGCCTTCCTTGCTCCAAATTAGCCTTCAGTCTACTACATAAGGCTGCCTACATATAGAATATATGCAAAATGAATCCAAGACAGTTAGGGAGGAGGACCTAGCAGCTGAAGGGATGAAGAAAGACTTTATTTAGACAGTAGTGCTTGAGTTGACTCTGGCAGGGATTCCGAGACAGAAGTTAGGAGAAAGAACCTTACCATTTCAGAGTCATTGCACACACTGAGACTGGGATGTGGAGAATATGCAGAGTGCTTGGTGAGGAATAACACTCATGAGAATGGCTGGACTGTGAAAGGAAGAATGTGTAAGAAGAATGGAAACATCTTGCGGAGCACAGGAAGGGATTGCGTCTGTGAATGGCAGAGGAAATCTCCATCCTTATTACATCTGTTTACTTAAAGCAGCAGGAAACCTGCACCTTTGTGGAAGCCCAAAGACAACTCAGTCAATAGCTATTTGAAGGATCAAAGGAATATAGAAGCAAAAGATGCTTCGGATGTCATCTATTCCACCCTCCTTGTTTTATATATGAGGAAATTGAGACCCAGGGAGGTTTAGTGACTCACCTAAGGTGGTTAAATACCAGAGTCAGCATGGGAATTCAGGTCCTTTGACTAGATCCAATACGTATGTACCTTATACCTGTCTAGAGGAAGGACGGCAAAGAAAGAAATAAGCACTTGTTAAATAGCTAGTATTTATAAATGTTACTTCAATTGACCCTCACAGCAACTCTAGGTATTGTTATTATCTCAATTTTACAGTTGAGGAAACTGAGGAAAATAATCTAAGTAACTTACCCAGGGTCACACAACAGTCATATGCAAGGCTAGATTTGAACTCAGGTCTTCCAGACTCCAGGCCTAGCGTTCTATCCACTGTGCCACCTTGCTGTCTAGAAGGTAATAGCCGGGAGAATACAGTAGAATTCAGGGTTTCTGAATATTTTCAAAGTCAGATAGAAAATGGAAATCCTTGTTGCTGGAAGACAACAGCCCACCCACTAGATTCCCCATGAGAGCTCCAAGGATGCCTATTTTCAGTATGATCCAGAAGGGTAACTTATAATTACAGAAGCCAATACCACCCAGCTTGAGGATCTACACTGGAAATCTTGGTCTGAGTGATAATGTCAAGCCTAGGGCTGGGAGAGATTGCTCTTTCCTTCCATGGTAATAGATATGCCAATGATGTCATTTAGATGCCAAGACCATAGATTACCAAAGGGGCAACTGACAAATGCTTTACCAACAGAATAAAAAATCTCAGCATTTGGAAGAGATCTCAGAGGGCAGCTAATACAATCTATAAAAAATTCTTTGCCACCAAGTCCCCAACAAATGTTCATTTAGGCTTTATAATAAGACCTCAAGTGAGGGGAAACTCTTATCCCTCCAAGTCTGCCCATTCAACCTGCCCGAGACCTGTAATTACTAGAAAGGTTTTCTCCAAAGTCTCTCTGCACCTTTCACCCACTGTTGGTGGACCTAGAGGTCTACAGTATGGGGCTAAATAAACAGGTCTAATTTTTCTCCTTGTGATAATGGTATTCTTACAAACACTAGAAGTCAATTATGATGTTTGTTTTCCTTCTCTCTCCCCTCTATGCTAGAGTTTCAAGAACTTCTTCTAAGTTTTAGAGAACATTCACTCTGAAAAAAAATCACAATTCCTTGAAGGTATCAAACAATTTAACTACAAAATCTTCGACAGAAATGATACATAATGTTAAAAGAATGAGTTGACTTAATCAAATTATGATCAATTCATTAGGAAAAATGGTAACACCAGTTAATTGATTATGTCAAAAGAGTGAAACTATTAGACTCATCTGCACATAGGACTCTTGAACTTTGCTTAGGGAAAAGTTACTTCTAAGGATAGAGAATCCTTTCGTTCAGGGGTATCAAACATGTACTCCACAGGCCACATGAAGTCCACAACTCTAGATAATTGTTAAATATGCTCTCAAACGTCACAGAAATATTGCTCCAAATGGCTAATAAGAGTGACATATCAAGCCAACCTTGAGGTTTTTGCATATATTGAATCAATTGGGAAATAGGACCAAAGATGGGAATAATCGATGTGGGAGGAGCTAAGGGAAGGCAAGCATACTTTGTCCAGAGAACTTTAAATTGGCCCAAACATTCCAGTAAAGATTTGGAATTATGCTAAGACAATGATCAATAATAGCATAGCCTTTGATCCTACTTTGGGCGTACATCCCAAGGATGGCAAAGACAAGAAAGGTCTCAGTAAAGTATTCATAGCAGCAAAAGAGAGGACAGGAGCCTTCGGGATGCAAAGCCTAGCACCGAACATTTATACAACATTTTACATATATCTCCTCATTTGAGTTTCACAGAAGTGCTATGACAGAGGCACTACTTTTATCTCTTTTGGTATATGAGGAAACTGAGTCTCATAGTGAGATGCTCAGTGTCACCGAGCCAGGATTTCAACACATTACCAGGGCTTGACCCACTACACCCGGCTACTACTGTATGGATCTGTTTGTTCCTAGAAATGATACTTTATTTATAGAAGGTCTCAACTATGATCCCTTTCATCTGTGTAAAAATAACCATGCTAAATGTGAAGGCTGACAAAAATTCTATCATATGTTGGATGTAGGGAAAATAAAAAAAAACAAAAAACCTCACAACAAACCTTTCTCTATGGACTTAAATTTAGCATGGACTCAAAGTGCAAGAAGTAGTTTTAAAATGACATTGCAGGGGATTTCTTTTTACTATAACTACATGAAATCCTTTTCTTCCACAAGGGAACTGGAAGTGTCACGCCCTCCCAAAAGAATATCTTGATATACTAAGATGTCAGTGAGTTACTTTGCATGTCATCAAGCACAGTAAGAAGCACAAATGTATCTTTCCACAATCACCACAGTCTGACAGCACTTCCTTCGGCCTTTCCTGACCTATTCAATCAAGACCACTTTGCGGGGAGGTGTTTACCTACCATGCTGAAAAAGGGGGAATCAGAAAATCTGATTAATGAGATGTGATACAAGAATGACAACGCTAAGGCAGCAAGTACAAACCATTCCCTTGAACATAATTTCTGGTCGGTCCAAATGTTTATGACCATTTTGGTACAGATCGAGAGGTTATTTTCAAAGACACTATAACTTGTACTATTAGGAGAAAAAATAGCTAGAAGAGGCAAGAAGAGCCAACAGATTATCAAAACCCATCCCCCATGAAATCCAGATCCTGGTTAATTAGGTTAGGCTCATATGATTATGACAGCCTTTTCCCAAATGAATGCTCTGAATTGGAAAGAGCATCGTTTGATCATTAACAATGCTCATTTTGCTAAAAGTTCATTCTTCTCTTCCCCATGCATTGCATTCAACTCTGGCCAACTCTTAATTATTCAGGAGTTGATTAATAAACTTGTATATTATCTACTCCCTTTGTTTCTCCTCCTCTTTGCCACTATAATCTAGCCCTTAGTTTCCTATTAGTGGGCACACTGAAATGAGTTAAGAGTCAAATAAGTCAATGTAGACTTCTTTTTAACAATTCTTGTAAGACTCAAAAAGAAGATTTAATTCTCAGTGGATTTCAATTAACCATGCACTCCTTTCTTCAGGTATCAGGGCCGGCATAAGCTGGCAGGAGACACCAGAATAAAAGCTGTCAAGTTTCAGATCCTTGCCAGGAATGAGGTAATTCAGTCTCATGATGTAGCTTTGCACGTGCATCTGACTGAGTAGGCAGAATGTACTCAATTTATTCATTAAATTACATATGTGTATAGACTGTGTTTATAAGAACATAATTCTCTTCCATAAACTATATTAGTTATATTCCTGGATTTGGAAAACTAAGCAAAAGCAGAGGGTCTCATTCTAGAAGTTTCTCTGAAGCTAATGGAGTTCCTATGATATCTTTGGCCATAAATTGCCATTTGGAATTATCTGAAGGTTTACTTATGAAGTCTCCATGAAAACCC
>JAQQSK010016968.1:0-10268 GCA_028658325.1 Potorous gilbertii | reverse complement strand
GTCTGAGATTAGGATTGCTATCAGTGCTTTTTTTTTCACATCAGCTGAAACCCAAAATATTCTACTCCAACCTCTTACCTTTACCTTGTGTGTATGCCCATGTTTCAAATGTGTTTCTTGCAAACAATATATTGCTGGATTATGATTTTTTATCCATTCTGTTATCCATCTCCATTTTATGGGAGAGTTCATCCCATTCACACTCACAGTTATGATTACTCTATGTGTCTTTCCCTTCATCTTCTTTCCCACTGTTTGTGCTTTTAGTTCTCCCTTCTCCCTTCCCCTCCACAGTAAGAGTTTTAATTTTTGACCCTCACCTCCCTCAGACTTCTCTCCTTTCTTTCAGCCCCTCTCCTTTTCCCTTATTACTTCTTCCCTCCTTTTTAGCCTGCCCTCCTTTTTTTCTTTTCTTTTCCCCTTCTCCTCCTACTGCTTATAGAACTAGTTGTATTTCTATACTTAACTCAGTGTATTGTACCCTCCTTGAACTCAATCAGATGAGAGTACCTCTCAAACAATGCTCATCTCTCTCCCCTCTTTCTCTCTACTATAATATTTTTTTGTGCCTCTTTCTGTTATGGAATTTATTTTTTTTTGCCTCCTCCTTTTACCATCTCCCATTACAATCCCTTCATATCCTTAAATCACATTTGTTATCATCACATCATTTAATTTATACCCACTCCCTCTATCTATGTACATCCCTTTTATATTTCATGATAAATATACAATTCTCAAGATTAATAAGTATCATCTTCCCTTATAGCAATGCAAACAGTTTGCCCATATTGAGTAATAAGGTTTTCCCCCTTGTTTACCTCTTTATTCCTCTCTTGAAACCTGTGTTTGAAGATCAAATTTTCTATTGAGTTCTGGTCTTTTCATGAGGAAGGTCTAGAAATCCCTTATTTCATTGAATGTCCATCTCCTTGCCTAAAATATTATGCTCAATCTTGCTGGGTAATTAATCCTTGGTTATAATCCCAGCTCCTTTGCCTTACGGAATATTGTATTCCAATTCCTTCGACCTTTTAATCTAGAAGATACAAGGTCCTGTGTGATCCTGACTGTAGCTCCACGATATTTAAATAGCTTCTTTCTGACTGCCTGAAGTATTTTCTGCTTCACTTGATAGTTCTGGAATTTGGCAACGATATTCTTTTGTGTTTTTATTTTGGGATCCCTTTCAGGAGGTGAAAGGTGGATTGTTTCAATGACTATTTTTCCCTCTAAGACTTTTGGGCAATTTTCCTTGATGATTATTTGGATGATATTTTTAAGGCTCTCTTTTTCATCGTGGCTTTCTGGTGGACAAATAACCCTTAGATTTTCTCTCCTGGATCTATTATCAGGTCTTTCCAATTAGATATTTTACATTTTCTTCTACTTTTTCATCGTTTGGATTCTGTTTGACTGATTCTTGATGTCTCATAGATTCATTAGCTTCTACTTGTCCAAATCTAATTTTTATCAAATTGTCTTCTTCAGTTAACTTTTGCAGCTCCTTTTCCATCTGTCCAATTGTTCCTTTTAAGGAATTATTTTCTCCAGTTAGGTTTTGTACTTTCTTTTTCATTTGTCCAACTGTCCTTTTAAATTCTTCTGTGATTTCTCTTTTCATATTTTTAAAGTCATTGGTCAGTTTTTTTTTCTATTTCTCTAATTTGGCTTTTAAAATCTTTCCTGACTTCTTCCAAGAAGACTCTTTATGCTTCAGACCAGTTCATATTCCCTTCTGAAGTTTCAGATAGGAGTCCATTCTCAATGCTGACCTTTTTGGTATTTATGTTTTGATCCTTTCCTTGTCCCCATAAAAAGATTCTGTTTTTTTTTTTTCTTTTCTGCTTTGCTTCTTAGTCATGATAATCACCCTTTTCCTGGCTTTAAAAGTAGATCTCCATGTCTGGGGCAGGGGCTCTGCCCACAGTTCTTGTGCCTAAAACTTGAGGCTTTGTGTGTTGTAGCCTCTGGTTCTTTCAGTTATCAGCTAAAATGCTGCAGCTTACCTGGTGCTGAGCTGGCTGGTGTTGGAGAGCAGAGACCAGGTGAGGTCTTTTTGGGTTTCCCTGGAGATACTCTGGAGCCAGCTAGTTAAGGGTGGAGAGGTGGCCTGGCCATAAGAGGTCTCCTCTGCTGAGCTAGAGCATAGGCAAACTCAGTGACTGATGATCCCATCTGCTCTAGTGCCTTTTGACTTGCCCTGTGGTGCTGAGGCATACTTGGTATCCTGGTGTTGGCCATTGATGGCTTTATCCCACCGAGGCTCAGAATCTCTCTTATCTCTCCATATCAAAGCTATTGCCAACATCTGTTTATCTCACCAAGCAATATCTCTTGAACATGCTTCCTTATCTCATCTTCCACTCCACCACTGTGGTACAGGTCCTTATCACCTCTCTCCTCAGTTTTTACAATAGCCTGCTAGTAGGTCTGCCTGCCTCATGTCTCTCCCAATTTTAATCCATCCTTCATTCAGCCACTAAAATGATTTATAGGTTCAATCACATCAACTCAAAAAACACTAGTGGCTTTTATTGCCTCTGGGATAAAAAAATAAAATCCTTTTTTGTTTTTTTGGTGTTCAAAATGCTTCATAATCTATTTTCATTCTATCTTTCCAGTCTTCTTACATTTTACTCCATCCACTATATACACTTTGGTTCAATGACATTGGCCTTCTTGTTGCGCAAAAAAGATACTCCATCTCTAGGCTCCAACAATTTTCATTGGCTTTCCTCTATGCATGAAAGGATTTTGTTCCTCATCTCTGTTTACTGACCCCAGCTTCCTTTAAGTGCCAACTAAAATTCTGTCTCCCATGGGAAGTGTTTCTCAACCTCTTTTAATTCTAATGCCTTTTCTCTCTTACTTCCTACTTATCCTGTGTCTATGTACCCAGTATATTTGTGTATATGTATTTGTTTGTTGTCTGCCCCATTAGATCATGAGCTCTTTGAGGGCAGGTACTATCTTTTGTGCCCCTATGCCCAGTGCTTAGCATAGTACTTGACACATAATAGATACTTACTAAATATTGATTGAAATAATAACATTCATCTAAAGGTGATTCCCCTTTCTACTTCCCCCAGGTTTGTATACTCTTTCTCACACCTCAATTATGAAAATTAATAATTTTATTCATTTAATAATATAATTATTAATAATATAATTATTTATATATAAATATAGTTGTACGTGTAAACATATTTAATAATTTAAGGGTTGATTAATAATAATTTAATAATTAAAATGATAAAATACTATCTACTTCCTTTATCTTCCTTTATTATCATATTCATCTTTTCATTTTCTAATAAATATTAGAAATATGAACATACACAAGTCTTTAACCTTTCAGTGTCCTAAGGGATTCCATAAAATTAAAAGCATAATATATTCCTTTTACTCTCCCTTTTGTTACCCTCTTAAAACCTTTGAAACAGAAACAATCCCCTTTCCTGTTCCCCCTCCTCCATTTATCTTATTTAACATCCTTTGAAGACAGTGAAGTTCTAAAAGGATACTTGCTTCTTCTTCCTTTTATCATAAATTTCATCACATAGGCCCTTCAGATTGTTAAAATTCATTTACCTTTCTAGGTTCTTTTCACCTTTCATACTTGCATTTCAAAGTTTTTAATTAGTTCTGGTCTATTCATCAGTAGTATCTGAAAGTTCTCTATTACATCAAAGATTAATCCCCTGATAGGATTACGTTCAGCTTTTCAAAGTCAATTATTCTTGCTTGTAAACTTTCTTTCTCTAATTTGGGGAATATTGTAATTCATAATTTTTTCTCATCTCTAGTAGAAGCTGCCACATTTTATGTGACCCTAACTGTTGTTGCTTGATACTTGAATTCTTTTTGACTGCTTGTAGTATGTTTCTTTGGTCTCAAAGCTCTGGATCTTGACTATGACATTCCTGGGAGTTGTCCTTTCGGGATTTCTTTCAGGAGTTTATCAGCGGATATTTTATAAATCTACATTTTGCCCCACGGTTCCAATCATATAAGACTCACGGTCTTATATGATCCTCTTCCTCCTTCACAGTTTTTAAGTAATATAATGATCTTCAAACTCTTTCTCTTTGGCCTAGATTTCATTAAGTTGGTTTTTTTTTATAGCAAATGCCTATTATTCTGTTTTTCAAACTTTTGATTCTGTTCTCATATTTCTTTTTGTTTTTTGAGGTAATTTTCTCTTTAGTCTATTTTTATTTTCAGGAATTTAATTATTTAATAAAGTTTACCATTTTATTCTCCAACATATTCCTTATTTCTGAAATTTTATTTCAATTTTAAAGTCTCTTCCTTAATTTCTTCGAGGTATTTATATAGTACTTGTGGACAACTCATTTTGAATTTTATTTCCTTAGAGCTCATGCAGTTGTGGAATTACTCTATTGTCTATTTTAAGTTGGATTTTTGGTTCTCTCACATTTATAGTAATCGTTTATAATTGTCCATAGAAGTTGTATTTTCTCTCCTCTGTTGTGGCTGAATTTTTTCAGTAGGATTTGTCCCTGATTTTTCTTTGACCTGTGTCACTTGAGTTCCTGTGCTAAATTCTACCTTGAGCTAAAACCTCTGCTAGATTTTAGGCCCTCCCAGATCTTTTAAGTTCACTGTTCCATACCTGTAAAGCATTCTATGCCATCTCAAGAGACAGTGAAAAGGATTTTGGAGCCCCTGGTTCTAAGAAGTCCCAATCTGAGTATGATTGGATCCATACTGTTCACTGCTTCTGATAGGGGTTACTGAAGTGAGTGTTCTGGGTAACTGAACACTCTGGCACTTTTCTGTGGGATCTCTTGATTCATTCTTTCTGTAACTCTCAGTGACTATATTCTTGAGGAGCTTCTACCTTGTTTGCTTGAACTGATACTAGACTTTGCGATGGCTTCTCTTTCTGGTTGCAGATTTAAGGTTTGGGGGCAGTATAGGAGTAGATGAATTTATTAATTTGATAATTTCTAATCTAATTAAATAATGGACTATTTGGATAGTTTCTCATTGGTTTTTTTATTATTCTGTTGTCTGATGGTATTATCTAGACCTTTGCTATACTGAGTGTGTGGAAGGTAGGCTGACTGCCTCTATTCAAGTACTCATTTTGACCTGAAATATTATCTATTAAATATTAAAAGCTTCAAGGAGGCCTACAGCATGTTGAATAGATTCTCTATGAAATATTAATGGAAACATATTGACAAGAATATTACATTATGAAAAGGCACGAATGGATTGCAATCTGCCCTGTCAGTCAGTTAATAAGCATTTATTAAGTTTCTACTATTTGCCAGAAACTGTGAGAGCTGGAGATACAATGAACAAAGGAATATAACGTGGTAGAAAGTGAAGAGATGTCTACCCTTGGGAGGGAAACCTTTCTTAAATAGAAGTTTTGAGGGGAGTTCTCCACTCCAAACACCATTTAGAAAAGTCCCAGAGCAAAGGGTCCTGATGAAGTGGGAAGAGCAAGGCAGATTTTATCTTTAAAAAAATTTCAAGTTACACATAAAAATAATTTTAATATTAATTTTTAAAAATTTGAGTTCCAAATTCTCTTCCTCCTTTCCTTCCCTCCCCCCTCATTGTGAAGGCAAGCAAATTGATACAGGTTATACATGTGTAGTCATGTAAAACATTTCCATATTAGTCATGTGAAAAAAAAATCATAGACAAAAAAGACATGAAAAATAAATTTAAAATATACTTCAATCTGCATTCAGACTAAACTAGTTCTCTTTCTGGAGGTGGGTAACATTTTTTATCATAACTCCTTTGGAATTGTCTTAGATCATTGTATTGCTGAGAAGAGTTAAATCATTCACAGGTGATTGTACTTTATACAATGTTTTCTGGTTCTGCTCCATTCACTTTTGTATTAATTCATATGTCTTTCTAGGTTTTTCTGAAAGTATTCTACTCATCATTTCTTATTGGACAACAGTATTCCATCACAGGCATCTAGGTGGTGCAGTAGATAGAGCACTTGGCTTAGAATCAGGACGACTCTTCATGAGTTCAAATCCAGCTTCAGATAGTTACTAGCTTGTGACTCTGGACAAGTCACTTAACCCTGTTTTCCTCAATTCCTCATAAAATGAGCTAGAGAAAGAAATGGCAAACCACTTCAGTCTCTTTGGCAAGAAAGCCCCAAATAGGGTCAAGTAGAGTCAGACACAACTGAACAACAATTCCATCAAAATCATGTATTACAACTTGTTTAGCCATTACTCATTTGATGGGCATTCTTTTTAATTTCCAATTCTTTACCACCACAAAAAGCTGCTATAAATATTTTTGTGCATAAAAGTCTGTTCCTTTTTTCTTTAATCTTTTTGGCATACAGGTCCAATATTGGTATTACTGGGTCAAAAGAAATTCATGATTTTATAGTCATTAGAGCATAGTTCCAAATTACTCTCTAGAATGGTTGGATCTGTTCACAACTCCCCCAACAGTGCCTTAGTGTCCTGATTTCCCTATATCCCTGACATTATTTGTCATTTTCCTTTTTTGTTATGTTAGCCAATCTGATAGGTACCTCATAGCTGTTTTACTTTGTATTTTTCTGATCAAAATGATTTAGATTTTGCAGGATTATGAGGTTCCTATGGACCTGATGGAGAAGTACAAAGAAGTGAGAAATGAAGAGAAATCAATGGACAGTCATCTGATAAATACACTTAACCATTAAAACTACATAATCAACTTTAGCAGAAGCAGGAATGTTGAAGTTAACTATTTAGTATACTGGAGAACCAAAGTAAATCTTTGAATCAGAAAGACTTAGATTCAAATCCTGACTCTAATACATACTAATTAATGGTCATAAGCAAGTCTTTAAACTTAAATTGTAAGTGATTTTCTGACCTGCATTATTAGAGGTTTCAATAGTGGGAGTTCCACGTACTGATAAAATCAAAGATGTAAACTTGTAAAAAAATAGTCATAGACAACCCCACTCAAATATATGTGTATGTGTGTGTATGTGTGTATGGATGGATGTGGATATATGTATATATACATGTACACACAAATACACATATTATAGATAGATAGTATCTGCATGTATATGTATGTATGTATGAATATTTCTCAGTCTTGGTACATAACAAAAACTACAGGGTCATAGATCTAGAATTGCAAGGGATTTCAAAAATCAATTAGTTCTCAATTTTCTCACCTTTGCTAAGAAGGAAACTAAGACCCAGAGAGGGTGAGAGATTTGACCAAGGTCACATAGGTAGTCAGCATCAAAAGTGGAATTTGAACTCTACTCCTTTGATTCTAAAGTCAGTTCTGTTTCCATCATTCACACTGCCTCCCATCTACAGCATGCATGGAAGAAGCAATCACATCGGTGAAGCAATGTATCCTTGAGGTGTTGAAATATTCACAGGTGAGACACAGAACTAAGTATAAGAGGTGTGATTATAACATAATAGGGTTGATGCAATTTCTTATACTCTCTGAGCATTAGTTTTGTAAAAGGGTTAGATTAAAATATATCTAAGGTCTCTTTCAGGTTTAAAATTGAATATAATTTTTGAACGTTGAAATGAATAATAATTATTATTATATGACAGTGTAAGATAGCATTTATGTAGTACTTTGAGGTTTGAAAAGTGCTTTATAAATAAAATCTCATTTTATTCTCACAGCTCTGGGAGGTAAATGCTATTATCCATATTTTACAGATGAGGAAACTGAGGAAGGCAGAGGTTAAGTGACTTGCCTACAATCACACAGTTTGTATGTGTCAGAAGCCAACTTGAACTCAGATTTATTTATGATGGGGGGATGGAAATGATTTTTAGAAATAGTCTAATTGTCTGGTGTATATAACATATAAACAAGTTGGGTTATGTGTGTTTGTGTTTTCAGTTGAAAAAATTGTAAGACTAGTGCTACTATAATACAAAGTAATATATACTTTTTCATTTACTCTCATACACTACCTTGAATAAAATCACAAAATAGGCTCCAAACGTTTTGAAACTCTGTGGTGGGAAAGATACTTTTTTTGTAGTCTTATTATTTTACAATCCCACCTTGTGGAGAAAAGAAAGATCATCAAGTTAAAAAATTCCTGGTGAGGTAAGACAGGCCATGAATAAAATACTTGGGCTTCATTGAACTGCAATAAATCTAATATTTTCCCTGTCATTCACAAAGCAATATTTCTCCAATCAAGGATGGAAAGTCATCTCCCCTGAATGTCAGAATGGGCTTCTGGGGACCAAATGTGTGACCACGTACTCATTGACCTTTCACAGCCCTCAACTTCCACATGAGAGCACCTTTGACATGACATAGGGGTCAGTTACTGTTTTATACAGTCCCTTAGGAGATGAGTAGTAAGATTAGGAGTACGTATACCTTGTGTTTTCAACACAACGAGAGGCCGTAACTTTTCTCATCAAAATACAGCGTCGTTGCATCTTATTTTTACAAGTAAACAAGCGTAAGCCAATGGAATACGCATTGTTCTAAAAATTCAAAAGCTTAGTTCTAATCCCTTGCCCTAACTTTATTCCATTAGACAAGTTCCTTTCCCTCTCTGGATCTCCTTTGCATCTCTAACATTTTTTTGGTCGAAGGTCCCTTCCATCCCTAACATTCCATGTTCTAAGGTTACTTGTATTTTTAACATTCTATTACTCAATAATCTGAACCTTCAGTAGAGCATGAAAGACAAGGGAGAATAAAACTCTTCTCAGCTAAAATTAATTAACAATGGCTCTATGTAAAAATCTGGAATCATACTTCACTGATTCAACATTTGTTACAGTCCTAAACTTAAGGATCTTACATTCCATGAGAAGGGGTAAGGGTTGAGATAGGAATGGGATGGGGGAGAATCTTATAACAAAGGGAAACCTTGGAATTGATTATTGAAACTTGGGTTGACTTTCAAAGAAAGCTGGGGAAAACATAGAACAAAGGTCAACACAATACAGTAATTTTAATATATGCTTTTCACATTTGGTACCTGTCTCTGATTCTCCGTTTCCAGCCTCAACCTTGCTTCCACACATCTTCGGGTTTCCAGGAAAGCTTGACGTTGGGCTCTGTCTGATAAGTAGCTAATGAAGATTCCTGCTGTGTTCATGCACATGAACAAGACCGCCTGAGCCACTATCTGAAATAGAGGAGTAAACATGCCCCTGGTCAGATGTTTTAATTAATATTTATTTTAAAGGAGAGAAAGAGAAAAAGAGAGACAGAGAGACAAAGATAGAGAGAAACAGAGAGAGGGAGGGAGGGAGAGAGAGAGAGAGATTGGATGACTTAAAGCGATTTAATGCAGTGACCCAGTCCTAAAAAATCTTTTAATATAGCAATGAAAACAAAACTGGTCCACTCCCAGGATGCAAGCCTGTGAAGAAATTTAATTTACTCTCTCTTCAACTGAGACCAATGATTGGTCTCAGGTCAATACTTAGACTTGGATCAGTGATACTCAGTATTATTATTTTAAAGCTATGAATGGCTCATTCATATGTAACCTACTTTTTTTTCAAGACCTACAAATTCTATATTGGAATATCATGTGGTACAATACTTCATAGGGTCCAGACAGCTCATTGTTAAATTTTCAGTATGACTATTTATACCTCAAAAATCAGCAAACACCACAAACTAGGAACTGATTCATAATTTTGCTGTTTTCTAGATTTAAACTGATGAATCCAGGTTAACTCTAAAATTCTGTTTCATATATATAACACATATATGTGTGTGTATATGTATATATATACATATACACACACATATCTGTGTGTTTACATATGCACACACGCACACAGCAGTAAACAGAGATATGTATGCATATGTGTATTTTCTAGAAATCCAGCTGTTAAACATTTATCAGCATACTTCTCTCTCTCAGAGTTCTATAGTGGTTAATAAGAGTTAAAAATGATTGTCTCTTCTCATCTCTCAGAACATTTTAATCATGATAACAGTAGCAGCAGCAGTGGCGACGGCAGTGGCAATGGTGGTGGTACAGTAATAGTAATGAGACACATAACCCGTTCAAATTTTGAAGGATTTTGCATACATGACTGATTTTGTAAGTCAATAGTCTTATAAGGCAAGTACTGTAGGCATTTTAACCTTTATGTTATAAATGAAGAAACTATAGTTCAAAGAAGTTAGTTAGATAATTTGCCCATTTACATAGTAAGTAAATGCCAGAATTTTATAGTTTACCTTTTTGCTTATTTCAATCTTGTTCTCTCCATAGTTTGTAT